>PVLD010009161.1:6960-78911 GCA_004027595.1 Dinomys branickii | reverse complement strand
GAGGTGAGAGCGCACACCCTCCTCTCATTCCTGACTGAGGGGAAGTGCAGTCACCCTCCCCGCTCAGTGTGCTGTGTGCTGTAAGTCTGCTGTTTATGGCTCTTGTCGGTTTCAGGTAAATTCCTTCTGTACACATCAGTGAAATTAGAAATGAGAAAGGCAAAATTGCAGCAGACACCACTGAATCCAGAGGGTTGCCAGTATGTAAGAGAACCTGAAAGAAACAGGTAAATCCTTAGACACATAGGACTCAGCAAAATCAAAGCAAAGACACATAAAAATCCTGAAGAGACCAGGAGTGTGGAATGAAGTTGATGTGGTAGGTAGCAAAGAAGAGCTCAGGACTGATGGATTTACAGCTGAATCTTACCAGAACATTAGAAAAGGACTGATACCACTACTCTTCAAGCTTTTCCAAGTAACTGAAAGCAAAGGAATGCTTCTGAGCTCATTCCATGAAGCCAATATCACCCTTTAGCAAAACCATATAAGGACTCCTCAAAAAAGAAAACTGCAGATCAGCAGGCTCATCTTTGGTGAATATAGGTCCAAAAATCCTCAACCCAGTGCTGGCAGCAGAATTCTACAACTCATTAAAAATCTCATTACCTGTGTCCAACTTGGCCTCATCCCAGGGATGCAAGGATGGTTCAACACACATAAA
Organism: Dinomys branickii; assembly: GCA_004027595.1. NCBI lineage: Eukaryota > Metazoa > Chordata > Mammalia > Rodentia > Dinomyidae > Dinomys > Dinomys branickii. The sequence continues at coordinate 78,247 of PVLD010009161.1, read as the reverse complement.
TCAGTAAATGTAACCCACAACATAACCAGAGTCAAGGTGACGGTTACATGATCATTTCAAGGGACAAAGAAAAAGCCTTTGACAACATCCAACACCACATCCCTTCGTAATGCAGAATGTGTTTTAGAAGAGGTGAGACTGTTCTAAAAGTAGGGCAATGCTGCTGTCACTATTTTGTGGACTTACTGAACCCACTGGATTGTTTGTTTTAAATGAGTGATTTTGTGGAGTCTCAATTCTGTCTCCCTGGAGATGACATAAAATGCACAGTAAGTGCAGCATCTCTGTGCACCTCACAATCATCAATATTAAATATCTGTGCATTTTCGAAGCTAGTGACTCTTCTGAGGAAATCTGTACAACTTCACGCTTAATTCATGTCCAATGTGTGGATCACTACCATGCCTTCCATTAGCTCACATCCATGTGTGCACTGCTGGCTACATGCTGCACGCCAGAGGAGGCACTCTGATGCATTAGTCTTTTACCTCCCACAAACAGTGGAGAGTACCATTATTACTAGCCCCATTTCACAGAGTAAGAAATTGAAGCTTGCTGGGTGAAGCTGCTCGTCCTAGGTGGCCCATCTAGAGAGAGGTGAGCTCAGGATTCCTCCAGGTCTGGACTCAGTGCTTTCACTGCACTGTTTCTCCTAGGTAAATTATGTGCAATTCTTTTGTTAAAAGCACGTAGGTCAGAGCCCAGCCTCATGTTATGAGCAAGCTAGCCTCGCCTGCATCTGGTCTCACTTCCCTGCCCAGTTTTCCGCTGGAACTCAGCTGTCCTCTCTCATCAGCTGCTCTGGGAGTTTTGTGGATGAGAGAATTGTAAGTTCTGAGAGTCTGAGCTGCACTCTGTGTCACAGAAACACAGGACTGGGGATTGTCACCACCAATGGTGTTAATTACAATAAAGGAAAACAGCATCTAACTGTCACCTCACTGATGCCAGGATTAGTAATGTCTCCAGCAAACACAGCAACAGTGCCCTGAGTCTCTGTTTTGTTTTTTCAAATGCTTATCTTCACTGACACAAGCTCCACATGGTGCCTGCTTTGGGGTTCAGCTGGTAGCGCTATGCCTGTTGGGTGCCCCCTGACTCTGGGTGCCTGGTGAGAGTGAGAGGGCTTGTGGTTGAAGCTGTGACATCAGACTCTTCACTAGTGCAGTAGCCAGGGAAGAGAAAAACATCATTTGTCTGTGTCTACCTGTCTATCCGTTTTCAAGGGTCAAGGGCTCGTTCCGGACTGGAAGCCACAATGTGCCCTCCTCTGTCCACATGGGAAGAGAGGGAGAGACACCCCAGGACCCTGGCCTCTGCTACCCAACACATGGCCCTGAACCACCCTGCTATCCTTACCACTGCCCCAAGCCCAAAGCTGACTTAGAGGGACCTCAGATGTCAAATTGAGAGAGTAGCTGGTGATGCAGAGTTTTGCCTCCCCAGAAGTGGGTGCTGTGGAGCCCCTGGTGTACAGGAGGGAAATGAGGACTTTGGCACAGGAGGGCTGGACAGGATGCCGACAGCCTATCTGCCAGGCCCACCTCAGGTTCTTCACCCCAGGCAGGACGAGGCCAGCTCTCCTGAGGAGCCTACCTGGGGCTCAGCCATGACCTCAGCAAGAGGAAGCTATGTGCAGACCCATGTGCTGAGCCAAGGTGACTGTGGGAACCCCCCAAACGCTGCTCATCCACGGGACAGCCCTGTAGGGCAGTCACCCAGGAGGACAACAGAGGTTACCTCAAACTGTGGCACCTCCCACATGCAGCGGGAACCTGACTCTGCAGCCCTGCCCAGTCGTGCCTTTTTCCTCTGGCAGCAGAGAAACCTGAGTCCACCTGCCCTGAGCTGTGCCTCCAAGCACAAGTGTGTAAGCATGTAGAGTCCCTGGTGTGGTGTGTACAGTGTTCAGTGCATGGTGTATGTACTCTTTATGCATTGAGTGTGGTGCATATATGGGAGGTAGTGTGTGTGTGCGCACACCTGTGTCTCTGCTGTCCCCATTGAAGGAGTGAGTGAAGGGGCTCACCGTCCTACAGATGTGCCCATTCCTGGTGTTGCCGCTTAGGAAGGGACAGCTTAGGCTGAGCATGTGTCCCGCAGGGACATCCAGGCCTAGTGCTCTCTCCCTAGTCCTCACCCCAGATCTGCTGGTCACCGTGACAGACTGAGGCTGGAACAGATAGTGTGAGGGGTATGGGCTCCACCAGAGGGGCCAGAAACTAAGGGGAAAAGACAGTGGGGTGAACAACAGAACTAGAACCACCAAGTGGGAAAAAGAAGGGCTGAGAAATGGCCGGAGGGATCACCAGTAACAGCTTTGCTCTATCTCTTGAGTTTATCAATGTCGAAATCCTGGCTGTGGGGGTATTGTTTTGCAAGGTGTCTCTTTTGGGGAAACTGAGGAAACCTGGTTCTCTCCATATCATCTCTTACACTTGCATGTGAATGTGAGCTGGGGGTCAGAGTTGCCACAGACGTGGCTCAGATGACCCCAGCAGAAAAGGTCAGGGTCATGCAAGGACATGGTGCTGCCCTAAGGCTGAAGAATAGGGCGGTTACAGAGGGAGAGTGTGTCGAGAATTCTGGACAGGAAGTGTGGGTGCAGTGCAGATGATGAGGGGCCAGAAGCCAAACCCTTTGAGCGCTATAACCTGAGACAGGACCACTATCCCGCACCAACCTGGGGCCAGGGCCTGGGCGAGGTAATGGTCTGTCCGCAGGGAAGGGTCCACACTCCCTTTGCACTCGCATTTATTTACAACTGTGCCTCTGGGCTCTGTTGAAATGTGCCTAATCACTGTCCCTCAAATCATTCATTTTCCTAAAGCCTCACTGTGCAACAGGAAGTGAGACCAGCCGCCTCTGCACAAACCCATCCACCACCATCAGAGCCAAATCCCCGGGGCAGATTGACAGTCAAAGGCTTGTGTTTGCCGTTTTGCAGGTTCTGCCCATGAAGCTAGCCAAGGTGAAAATCTGAGGAGCTTTATTCAGCTGTGACTGCAGACAGGAAATAACCCGAGCTGGCATCTGCTCTGCACTTCATCAGTTTGAAAGCACTTTCATCTGGGGGAACCTGGGGGTAGGGTGTCCTGTGACATCAGGGAGGGCCTAGTTCTTAGGTAAGGGAAGTGCCCCACCGCTTGGTCCTGGGACACATCTGGACTGACACATACCTGAGCTGAGCGACCTGCCTGTCGCTAAAAGCACGGTTCTGTTGGTCCTGGGCTGCAGTCACTGCCATGTCTGCAGGGCCACACTCAGCTCAGATGCCCAATTCTGTGGTTCAGTATGTTTATCAGAAAAGCTCCTGTCCAGCAGGACATTCTCAAACTGTAAAGGGCTGTGCTGCACTAGAACTGGTTTCCCTGGTAATGTTTCTTACTCAGAACTCTATGAGCTACTGAACATTTTACAACCGATTTCTTTATTTAATTCTATCTTTGAAAAAGCTCATACACAGGCTTGGTCCAGTTCACCTGTTGGTTAAACATGTCCCAATAAGCATAAGCCACTGGAGATGCATGGGTCTTCAGGGAAAGGGGGGACCCTTAGCAGAATCCACACTCAACCCTCAAATGCACAAACACCTCTGGGAGTTCAGACCATTCCCAGTGCAGTTCTCTGGCCTGGACGCTTCACTTACACTCTCTGGACTTCATATTTCCCACCCCAAACTGGAGACAATTACATTAGCCTCAGTGACAGTGATGGTGACTGGGAGTGACATGTGTCAGACCCCTGCCAGGTGACCACTCACTACAAGGCTGGGTATTCTTACCAGAGAGAAAGACTGCACAATAAAGGCTCCTGTCATTGAAGTGTACAGATACTGCAGTCAGACACAACTGTGCCACTGCTATTCAAGCCAGAGAGAGTTGAAACTGCCCTTCCAGTGGTGAGATTTAGCTTGAAGAAGGTGCCATCACTGTGCTTGTCCCAGGCCACCCACACCCTCATGCATGCTTACTGAGTTGAGCTTTGCACTGTGCCCCTGTGTCCTGATGTTGACTTGTCCCAGTGTCTCCCATCCCCTGGGAGTGTCCAGGGTAAGCATCACCTGGGTATCCACATTGTGGCTTGGGTTGAGACCCCTCTTCAGACCCTGTTGCTGAGCTGGGTGGGTCTGAGCATGGGTAAAATGCTGCTGGCAGAGGGTCTGGAATTTGGGGCTCTGAGCTTGAGGTCCAGAGCCCCTTTCTTTCACATCTCTCAAAATAGAGAAGGGTCCTCCTAATCCAAGATAAGTTCCCTTGTCATTTGCAAACCATCACATTGATGCTGAAGACAGGAGCAATGTGCAGCTAAGCAAATGCCACGGGTCCCCAGAAGACAGCTTCGTCCTTGGAGAGGTGGTCCTTTGGGAGGGGCACAGCTTCAAGTAGGCCCTGTGAAAATGAAAATTGGGGTGCAGTAGGCCCAGGGAAGGGCCTAACAGCCTGTCTGTCTCATGGGTTTCTTGCCACTGCTTGTCCCTGGAGCACCACAGCATGCATAAGGACAGGGCTGGAGTCCTGCCCTTGGGGTAACACTTGTGTGACTTGTGGCCATGGGTCTTCCTCCTGTGTCTGTAAAATTCAGACAGGCCACCGTCTGCAAGGTTGCATGTAGGATTAAATGCTCTATGTTGCCCTGTGCAGCTGTCAAAGTGTGGTGTGGTGGCACACCTCCTTCAGGCAGGCATGGGACACAAGGACTTCATGTCAGTACACTGAAGAGAAGATACCAGGGTAAATTAACCTGTAGATTTGCATGGGTGCACTATATTCTAAATGCTTTAGGCTGCACAGAAATTATATGAAATGGAAACTCAAATCTTTAGGAAAGACTATAAAGAGAAATATGTGGCCAACTATAAAAGACACCTTTTTTCTCTTTCACTCTTTGAATATATATGATGGCTTAAAACAAAACTTATGCGGCATTGATAACATATGTTACACAGGATAGATATGGTGCAAAAATCAGATAATGAGAAGTACGCTTACAAGTGTGTAAGGGTGTACATTGTTTACAAAATGGCACAATAAGCTAAATTTACTGTAAAATTTTGTTATGAAAATAATCATTAGAAGAACACAGAAAATCAGTTCTGATGTGGAAACCCTGAATGACACTATCCATCACTTTTAAGCTGATACTTTCAGAGCAATGGACACAAGACTTCAAAATCCACATCCTACCCAAGGACATAGGTGGGAAATCACCAGGATAGACCAGATGTTTGGTCTTAAGGCCAGTATCAGTGAAGTTAAACTGGGGTGCAGGAGTATAGAATATGTTCTCCGACTAGACTGCAATTAAGTTAGATATCAATATACACTATCCAGAAAAACCAACACGTGGTAACTGAACAGCAACTTCCTAAATAATCGTGGGTCAAAAATTCACAAGGGAAAGAGAAAATTATTTTGGTTGTAATGAAAATAAAAATGCATTTACACTTGTGGTATATTAGTTAGAAACCCACAGGATGCAGTTGAAATTGCTTGCAGAGAGATTTAAGCATTAAATGCTCGTATTTTAAAACTGTAAAGATAATAGTGATGTATGTTCAGTGATGGAAAGCTTCACCTTTAGAAGCTAGTAATAGTTCTCCCAAAGTAAGTGAGAATGCAAAGTAATAAAGACTTGGAATCAATAATACAAGGAAAAGAAAAGCACCAGAAAAGTTAATGAACCAAAAACTTGGGTTTTTGAAATAAAATAATTTACTATAAACTTGTAGTATGATTCATGATAAAAGGGAGAGTGAATAGAAATTGCAGATTGCATGAATAAAAGGGAGGACATCACCACAGACCCTACAGATGGTAAATGAAATGGGGGCTGCTGGGAGGAACTTGAGGCCAAAGTACGTGGTGAACTATTCAGTTGGACTCTAGAACTTATCACTTCTGTTTTGCCACACATCATCCACTATTCTTCTATTCCTCCTTCCCCAACTCTCATACCAAAGGCACTGACCAAGGTGATGCCAAGAACTTGAACAGCACAAGACCTAATGAAAGTGGAAATATGCCTTTTTCATGGACCAAAGACTCTGTTTCCTGGCATATCACTGTGCCTGAAGCTGATTTGCAGACATAATGCAATCTTTGAGACAAACCTACAAAGCATTTGTATAAAATTTGATAAGTTATTTTGAAACTTTAAAAAGATATGGAAATGCCTACAAGATTAAAATGAATCTTTAAAAAAGAATAAAGTCAGGCAGATACCAAAATTCACAACTAAGCACAAAGCTATAGTAATAAAAGAAAAAAATATGATGCAGATATAAGAATAGAAAGATGGACTGTTGAATTAGGAAAGAGAGCTTTAAGGCACAGGTCACTAATTTTACAGAATAGCACTGAAGCAATACAACATGGAAGGAAATATCATTTCAACAAATGGAGCTGGGGCCACATGTTGCTAGGAAACAATACACCTAAGCCTCCCCAACTTCACACTATCTACATAAATTAAAAGCTCTGAAAGTCCTAGAAAAAATACAAAATAATATCTTCATGACTCGGGTTATATAGTCTTCTTTAATGTACAGAAAGCAGTGACTATAAAAGAATAAAAATTATTCGTGTGACATCATCATTTTTGCATCTTCTCATTAAAAGATAGAACTAATGAATGAATGGGCCACAGAATGCACAAACATGTTTCTAAAGGTTTCTGACAAGGATGTTTACCAAGAACAGAGAGGCCTTAGAGCTCACTGAAAATGATCAAATGACCTAATTAGTAACAAGCAAGAGCTTAAAGAAGATACACAAATGGTCAGCACATGCAGGAGAGCACATGCGATGTGACTGGCTGTCAGAAAAGCAAATTCAAAACACTGAGCCCTCACTCACCCACAAGTCCCTGAAGAGCTCAAACCACAGAGGCCAAGTGCTGGGGAAGGTGTGAGTCAGCTGGAACTCTCATACATTTCTGGTGACATTTCAGAATGCTACAACCACTTAGGAAAATATTGGGCAGTTTCTTCTAAAACAAACATATGCCCATGAGATGAAGTCATATGTCTACCAAAAAGTGTTCCTAGCACTTTATTCACAGTTGCCCCAAGTTGGAAACGTGTCCATCCACAGCTCAATGGCCAAACAAACCACAGTACACTCATGACACAAACAAACTGTACCACATGCCCTGATGTAAGCAGCAAAATACCAGTGATCCAGCCACATGCACGAATCCATAAGTTGTTGTTCTAATGAAAGAAACTGCCTACCAGGAAAGACTGTACCAGTGGAGTCACTTCCAGGAGTCCTAGAATAGATGGAACTGACTGACAGTGGAATAAACCTGCAGGTGGGATGGAGGCGTGAAGGCCAGAAAGAGACAGAAAAGGCAAATGTTCTCTGTCTCTTTGCTGAGCCAGTGCGTTACAAAAACTCTCCCAGTACCACCCTAAAACTTGTGAACTGCACAGTACACACATTCTACTTGAGAAGAATTTCAAACACGAAAGTGAGTTAGCTATATGAATGGCGAAATATTTGGAGGTGAAATGCAGTGCTATCTACAATTTCTTACATTTCAATGAATGAGAAAGGGAATGGGGTGCATTGTGGAATGAATGGTGAGGGTTCACTGTGACCGGATGTAGTGTTTATTCATGATGCAAGAGATGTCATGGGTGTGATTGTTCCTTGTAAACTTCTTTCAGCTTTATGTATGTTTGAAACTTTCCATACTAAAATGTTTAGCAAACAATTCTTTCATCAAAAGTTTCTTCTCTTTATAGCTGAGTAATACCCCATTGTCTAAAATACCACTTTTATCCTTTCCTCAGTTGATGGGCATTTAGATTGTTTCCAAGATTAACTATGACAAATTGTAGTGCTACATACATGTGTGCACATATATCACTGTGGTATGATGTTTTCAATTCTTCTGATAAAATACCCAGAAGGAGAATAGCTGGGTCCAAAGGGGCCTCTAATTCTAGTTTTTTTGAGGAATCTCAACATTGCATTGTCCTTAGTGTAAGAAACTGGAAGAGTAAATAAAATCTGAAAGGTACAGTAGATATTGTAAAAGGGAAAGAAACTGCTCAAAAGGAAAGAACAAAAAGGAGGAAAGAAAGAAGGAAGGGGAAAATATGTTTATGTACACACACAAGATAATTAAGATAACTGTACTACTAATTCTATTGGTTTATTGAAAGGAACAGCTAATGCTTAATTGTTTGATCAATTTTGCCTGCCTATATCTGGTCATCTGAACAACTACTTACAAGATAATATGCAATATAACAACTGTTGCTAATTTCCTATTATCTTGTTCTAAAATTCTGTATCATTTTTATTCTCTTTAAAATAAAAAATTAAAATGTTTCTTTGCACCAGCTGATATTGTTCAACATGCACTGTAGAGTTTCAGAGTTCAACCCTATCACTTCCTAAATTCTCTTTGTGCAGTACGATATGTCTCTTGCTTGCTTGAACATAAATATTTCAGTAAATAAAATTGGTTAAAAACTTTAAATCCTCAACTATTTTTTAGAGCTAATTATGTAAAATTCTCTGATTAAAGATTTTTGAGCTACATGAAACTTAAATGTAGTCACACATTCTAACTTGATAAAAACTTTAATATTATTTTGAAGCAGAGTTGGTTTACAAAGCATTAATTCAAGGCTGAAAAACTTTAAAGATATGATTGAGTATTGCAGCGATATAAGTTCTAGGACGTTTTTCATACCCAAAGTCAACTTTGTCAAAAAATATTATAGTTGATATGTGTATATGACTTGTGATTGTGTGATTTTTGATTGTTATTGTACCAAAATTTGGATGCCAGTAGAAATTAAAAATATAACAAAGTTAATTTTAAGCTATAAATATAGTCTCTTAATAAAGTAAACTATTTTGCCATAACTTAAAACATCATCAAAATTTTATTTCAAATATCTCTACAAATGCAAATGATTTTCTCTTCAATGTTTAAATTTAAAGGAATGTACAGTATGTTAAAAGACCTTTGACACAACTTCCTAAAGCCTTATAATTTTTAATTGTATTAAATAATCTTATTTTAAAAAACAAGCTAGTTGATTTACCATTTTTAGAACTGACAAATTAATGTAGAATTTGCATTATTTGAGTCCTTGCAAATTTTTTTGCGATCATCCATCCAATAGGTGGGTAGTTGTTGCTTCACTCTTCAAAAACGCACAAGAACTAGTGGAATAGAAAATGAGAAAAAATAAACTAAGAATGGGCCTATGAGCGCAGCTGAATGGCCACACTCTGTGTGCGGGGGCCAGCACTTTGGGCTACTATATGTGAGCAGATTGCACCTTTTTTAATTAACATGTATTAATTGTTGCTACTAATGAGGCTCAGTGCAGCATTTCCACACGTGTACCTGGCACTATTTGAGGACACACTTCTTATGATGGTGGCCAGCTTTAGAAGCTGCAGAAGCTTCTTTGGGACATTGGAGTCTTTTGCTTTTCTCCTGGTGTTGTGGTTTGTGTCTGGATGTCCTCCTGAAGCCTCATGAAGTCATGGGGTGGACTTCTAGAGTTTTTGATTGATCCCTGGTCCAGTGCTGGGCTTACGGGTGTGAGTGCTAGACTTTCCCCTGGGGAGGGTAGTCTGCATAGAGTATAAGGGAGGGAAAGAGGCTGCTTGCTGTGTCTCCTCCCTTTTGCTCTTGCCACTTTTGTTGTCTCCCGCCACCATGAACTGCTACCCTTTGCCATGTGCCACTCTGCCTTGGAGCCAGCTGAGTACGAACTGAAGCCTCCACACACCTGAGCTAAGCAAACCTTCCCTTCCTTAATTTTAGGCATCAGGTGTTTTGTGTCATCAAGGAGTGCAGAGTGACTAAGACATCTGAACAATGACACTAAGTATTTTATGAACAATGACACTTACCCTGCAATTTCTTGAGAAACAGGAATTTAATCGTTAATATTCCTCTGGTGGTTGTGTTATGGTATAGATCTAGATATTCCTCTCCACATGCTCATGGTCAGGGCTTTGGGAAGTTGTTGGATCTGGGAGCGCTGCAACCAATTTGCTGTTAGGAGCTTGGACTGGTGCAAGAGTGGGTGACTAAGCTCGTGACCTGGAAGTCTGTATCTCCCTTCTCAGCTCTTCCCTTCTCTTTCTACTTCCTGGCCACCATGAGATGAGCAGCTCTCCTCTGTCACACCCTTTGCCATGCTGTGTATTCCTATAGACCTAGCAGACCATGGACTGTGGACTGTAACCATGAGCCACAATAGACCTCTCCTCCTTTAAGTTGCATCAGGTACTTGTCCCAGCAAGAAGGGAAATGTCTTAGGAATGTGCTTTATTTTTGATGCCTTCATAGTGAACTTTGTTGCAAAATAAATATCTTCAACCCATAAAACAGATTATGTGCTTATTCCATGCAGCAAACATAAACCTGTATAGCAAAGTGCTCGGAGTGCTCAGACCATGCAGCCTTTGCCCACACCCACTGCACACACTCCACACCATAAAGACCCACGAGCCCAGTTTTCATATTTAATCGTGAGCTCAGCTGAAGCAGGATCTGGAGGCACAAGTGGGAGAGTTGGAAAATCAGCCACTGATAAAACATCTGGCACAAATGCCACTCTGAGCAGAAGTCTGAGACAGCATGCAGGACCTGGAACTGTCTCCAGCACACTAGGACGTGAATCCTCCTACTAAAGCACATTGCAGATGGTCATACTGAGCACACTGAGGCGTGTGCATGGACTGCGGGTGATGGACCTGGTTGAGGTGTGCCCTGCATGGCCCGAGGAAGCAAAGCTTACCCAGACAGACTCTTCCTGCCTACCTTTGATGCTGAAAGTCAGCTCATATCTATTCCTGTAGGTAGGTGATGTATTTGGCAGATATATGTAATTAAATCTCTTTCGTGTCTAATGAAGACATAAAACTCCATTTCTTTCAAAGGAACCCTCATGGACTTCACAGAAGTAAGGCATTAAGCTGCACTTGGCTTCTGAAATGTGGGACTATTAGAAATTTAGATTCTGCCCATCTACACAGGTGCAGAGTGCCCAGGGTCCGGAGCCTGTAGGGAGTGGGGGGACAGGTGCGCTTGGCCCAGCCCAGTCTCCTGTACAGCCTTCCCAAAAGACACCAGGGAGCAAGTCCTTGAGCCCTGGGGCTTAGAGTACAAGACTACAAGAACGAGCAGATCACCTCTTTCCTTCTCTGGAATTACTTTCATGCCATTGTGGAGACTGAAATTGAATTGGGGATGTCGTGGATTGTAAAATGCATCATCAAGTTAAAAACTGATTTTCTGGTTATAAAGTGAACATGGCAATTCACAGAAACTTTGTTTGGGGAACACTGTAATTACAGACATATTAAAATGCAAAAAGGGACACTGTGTCTGAGAATGGAGGCTATTCACCTTGGAGTGCTTCAGCTCACTCGGCAGCTCACTGTGTAGAGTGGGCTTGGCATACACTACCCACAGGAGTGGCCTGGGCACACCTGGACAAGTACTGGCAGGAGAAGCCACATGAAACTGCTGTTTCACATGTCAAAAGCACTAGTGCACACACTTTATATACATATTGCCACAAAAAAGAGTGTGAGTTAGACACAATTTTCCCATTCTTATGTCAGGGAGGCTGAGACGCAGAAAGGTCTGTGTTCTGTGGCCACCAGGCCCAACAGGGCCCTCCACTGGGTGTGGGGACCTGTTGCTCCCCATCTCTCTTCCAGGCCCGTGAGTCCAGCTCTCTCCTGCGTATACCAGGCCTCTCTAACCAGTGACATTCACAGGACAATGGAAGCCCTCCGGGGCTCCAGTGGAGCAGAATCACTGCCCCACGCTGGCTAAGCTGGGGCTTTCATCACAACCATCTCCGACTCAGTCCTGTCACTCTCAACTGCTGTCCATGGTGGTACTGGCACCTGTGTCACACGATACCCAGGTCAGAGGGTAAGCGGAGGCCGTGGTGGAGGAGTTCTGGTTTTTACAACAGTAAATAATCCAGTGCCACTTCTGGCCTCAGCTCTGGCCTCGAAGCTGAACAGCACTCAGCATAGAAATAGAAGGGTGGGAGGGCCTCATGCTCGAGGCACACAGGGAACACCTGTGCTAACCCCAGGGAAGGGGTGGGCCCCCCAGGAAGTGGCTTTATCACCCCCCCAAAAGCTATGTTTGCTTTTTCTCTTTAAAAGTTTTTTTTAATTCCATGCAAGTTTGAAATAAAGACAGTAGAGTGCATGTGTGATTTTCAGTCTGTTCAGACCACTATCACAAAACACTGTCGATGGGGTGACCTCAGTAGCAGAAGTTTCTTGCACAGGTCTGTATTCTGGAAGGTTAAGGTGAAGGCGTAACAGACCCAGTGCCCAGTAAGAATGCACTTCCTTGTTCAAGAAGGTACTTTCCATGGTAACCTCACTTGGTGGAAGGAACAGGGCAGCTTCCTGGGCTACATTCACAAGGCCCAGGAGGAATCCTATTTCTGAGGTCATCTTCCAAAGGCCCAACTCCTAAACTGCCAGGTTCTGAGGTAGGAGCCTGCGGAGGACACACACCTCCTGACCAGAGTGACCATGTGTGCTGTCTTGGAAAAGGACCTTCACGGTCATGGAAGGGATACTCCCAGTGACCAGAAGTTGGAAACCAGCACTAAGGAAGCCAGGGACAGGGAAGCACACCATGCCCAGAAGGCACACTAGCTGCAGTTTTGTGCATGAAATTCCTATCTTCTCTTCATAGCTTTCCATGTATGAAGGTTTCATAAATAACACAGTCCAGTTTTGCCTGTGCTTGAGGTCTCCAAGGAAAGTGCTCCTCTGTTAGGCATGAGCTGGACAGCACAGTGGCTAAGAGCTGCACTGTGATCTCAGCGACCTGGATTTACATCCAACACTCCCACTTCGACAAGCTTAGTGTCTTCTGTGAAATAGTGACTGTGACAGTGTACACCTCATGCACTGGCACACATCAGACTCCCTGTGTAATCACAGCTCCCCACTTGGGCCACTGTTGGCCAACACTGTGGTCTGTGTATCCTGTCCTCACCCACGCCTGCTTGAGCAGGTCCTCTGTCTCATGCTGCACCCACAGTTTCCACTACACACAACTGACCTGGAAAGGCAGGTGCTGGGTCACAGGACATGCATGTTCTCAGATGTGCTGGAGAATGACCAGTGTTCCCCAGAGTCACTGTACCACTGTATGCTCCAACCACTGTTCAATAGCCCAGCTTAGAGATGGCATTGTCGCAGTCTGAGTGTCCATTGCCCTGAGTTCCATAAAAGGCTTTCACTGGGGGATCATTTTCTGTCCTGGTGACTAATTAGCATAGTGTCATGCTTTTGTTGCCCTTTTCTAGTGTTTGTTTGCTTACTTGTCTTTGAAATCATTTTTTTGAATTCACTGTAGAACATTTTTACTGAGTTTTGTTGTTGTTACAGATACTTCACAGTTTGGCCACTAACCTTCCAGTGTCAACCAGCTAACCACCTGTTGTGGCTTGTGTGTACATGTCTCCCAAAGGCTCATGCAGACATAGATGGGGCTCTTTGGAAGTGGCTGGATCTAGGATGTGTGATGTCCCAGGTCCTCTAGGGACAGAGCATCTGTGGTTTCAACCTGAAGAGGGCAGGTGCGCAGCCCAGCCCAGCCCAGTCTCCTGTGTGGCCTTCCCTAAGGACATTGGGGAACAAGTCTCTGAGTACTTGGGCTTAGGGTGCAAGACTAGAGATACAAGCAGATCAAGGATGTGATGCTGGGGTTGATTCGCAGTGTGATTCCAGGATCGAGGGTGTAAACGTAAGAGACAGAAAGAGGCCTGCTGGTGTGCTTGCTTGCTGCTTGCTGCTTACTGCTTTCTGCCTTCTGCCTTCTGCCTTCTGCCTGCAAGAACTGTTTCTCCTCTTCAATGCCTCTCTGCCATCCACCCTCCCTTGGTGCCAGCCAACTATGAACTGAACCTCTGCAAACTGTGAGGCACGTAAACTTCTCTTCCTGGAACTTTAAGTGTTGGGAGTTTTCTCTCAGCAGTGAGGAAAGTAACTAAGACCCAGGTTCTGCCAGCTGCATTCATTTGAAATACCATCCTTCGGCTTCCAGGTTGTATTTTCACTTCCTCAACGTTGTCACTGGGCATAGACAGACCTCATATTTTAATGAATTTGAAATTTTCAGCTTCTTATTGTATGATCTTTGTCACTTGTTTCTTATTTGAAAACTTAATCTCTACTCTGACATAGTGCCACTAGGCCCTATTTGTTTCAAAAGTTATGAAATTAATATTGCCTTTTCTATATTCTACTCCTTACCATGTTGGGAACAGATTTTTTTGTATGGTGTGACATAAAGGCCCATTATTTTTTTTCAGATGGATAACTGACTGCCCCAGCAATTGCTGGCCCAGTCACGCTCATTCCTATGGATACACAGTGCCCTCCTAGTCATATTGCAAGCAGACACCTTCACGTGTTTATAACCCGGCCCTATGTCCCATGTCATTGCTGAACTTCTCCCTTTAGCACTCTCCAGTCATCTATCATTGAGTAACACATCAAATCTTAATATTTTAAAAGAAAAAAACCCCAACTTTGTACAAGAAATTACACTTCTGGAAGCATTCAGGTCTAATTGTCTCTACTCCACGGGCCCTAGAGGCATGGGCGGGATCAGAGGACCCAGATCCAAAATTTCGCACACTCTCACTGCTCGAGAGTGGGCGCTGGCTAATGGTGGGGGCGGGGGAAGCTGCTGTCCGGCGGGTCTTACTGCACCTAAGTAGTTTCAGAATGAGCTTCCTCTATACAGATATAAAAGGCATCTCTGTTCCTTTTGGTATAAACTTCTGCAACTTCAGTTGTATTTTCCAACTACTTGTTCTTCCACAGAAATGTAAGCAGTCTCTGCGTGGTATTTATATATTAAGGAACCTCGCTAAAACTCTCATTCATACACGTTTTCTGTAGTTCGTGGTGCTGCCGATACCGAGAATCCTGTTATCTATCAACGTTAATTGGCACTCTTTCTTTCACATGTTTCTATATGTTATTCTCATGCTATCACCTCAGCCCGAGGCAGCATCTGAGCCTGGGAGGAGTAACACTCTCTCTGTACCTTCAGAGATAATGCTTTTGAATTTCTCCATATTGTATTATGTTTAACCAAGTGGAGGTTTTTCCCAACAGAGCTTACTTACTAGCTTACTAAGCTAGTTCCCTCTTTTGGTCAGTCAGCTGAGAGCTTGTTACTGTGAAGGAATGTAGATTTCTTTTCCTTTTTCTCTGTTTTTTCCCCACCCTTTTATTAATAGACAGGTTAACGTGTATCACCCTAGCGGATTTATACCTGCACCTAACACACTTCAATCTTTGCCCCACCCCACCCTCTTGCCCATGCCTGTCCTCTAGTTTCACTTCTGGCTTCACGGGTTTCAGTGTGTAATGCGCGACTGCACCTGTGCTGCCCGCCCTCACTCCCCTCCCTCTCTTCCTCGGCTCTAATAATCTCCCTTCTACTTTCTTGTCATCTTTTTTAGATCCCACATATTAGGGAGAACGTGTGATATTCATCTTTCTGAGCCTGGCAGGATGTTAATTTTACAAAGTTATTTCACTTTGTCTATGTTTATAATCTCATAGTTTTTAACTTTAATCTGTTAATGTGGTGAGTTAGTTTAATGTTGTATGGAGTGCATCTAGAAGTACCTTCTGTCTTGTCGCAATGATTTATGAGTGTTGTATGTTACTGGGTTGAGTTAATTAACATTGGTTTAAATTTACATTTGTTTTATCACTGAGATTATCCTGTAATTTTATTTCCCATCTATTTTGAGGTTTACTAAAAATACTCTGATAATCTTGTAAAGAGAAATGTCAGGTGTTTCTTTTCATATTGTATGGGAGAGGTTGAGAAAAATGAATTTTTCTCTCTAACACGGTAGAAGTGCTTCTAAAATCAATTGGGCCTTTAGGTATCTTTATAGAGGAATTTAAAATACTGTTTCAAGTTCGGTAATGGTTTCCTCTTGAGGTAATTGGTAATTTATGTTTTTCTAAAAAGTATCCATACAACCCAATTTATCATCTTTATTATAAAATCATTACTATCCCTTTTCCTACCTTTTACTGTCTGCCAGCAAAGCACTTCTGTACCTTTCACCCCTCTTGATCTTGATGATTTAGCCTGGGTGTTTTCTATTGAGCTGTAATCTAGTTCACTAATCCTTTCTTTAACTGAGAGGAATTAGCTGTTAAACTCATGTATTGAGTTCTTAATTTCAGTTAATTTTTTTAATTACATGATTTACATTTGTATCAGTTTCTTATTGCTGTATTAACAAATTACAGCAAGCTCAGTGGCTTAAATCACAAATTTCTCATCACACATTTTTCTGTGCAACAGAACTTAGTCAAAGATTATAAGAGTCATGACATGGGCATTGAGGTGGAGGGTATTTAGCCTGTCTAACACAATCTGCCTTCTTGTCTCCAAAGATTCACATCTGTTTCACAGGCAATATACCTTCATCCTCTTCCACTGCAGTGTCTCATCCCATTATGGCATTAATTCAGCTCTGAATCTCATCAGTTTAGAAATACTACATTTTGCCTCCTAAACAACCTAAAATTTTGTTGAGGTTCTTTGTATAATCCACCCTGGGGAGCAATTGCTCTTGATCTGTGAGGGTGAGAAGCAAGTTATCTCTGTCTAATATAGGACAGTTCACATACGAAATGGGGAAATGGAAGGAAACAGGAATCCTGGTCCCAAGCAATTTTGAAATGTATTGTTTTCTGTTAGAGTCTCAAACAGCCCTGGAATGATACTCTGGGACTCACTGTTTTGCCTGTGGCCAGCAGCTCCATCCTCAGAGCCACCCTGCTTCTTTTGATATTAGTCACTTTCCTGTCCCTGGGACAAAAATGCCTGATACAACTTAAAGAGGAAGAGTTTAAGATGGCTCACGGTCAGCTGTCTCCAAGGAATAAGTACGAAGGTGGAAGGAAGGGCATAGCAGAGGAAATCTGCTGAAATCTGCTTATACCAGCTTTCATGGGAAGCAGGAAGGAGGGACAGAGACAGAGACAGAGAGACAGAGAACAGACAAGAATACCCTTCTGTGTCACAGCCCAGGCCCTCCTTCCTAACAGCACGTTCTGCTAGAATTCTTCCATGGATAAGACCACCACCGATGAATATGGTACCCCCAGGATTCAACTGTTTCAGCTACTCAGGTTCATAAGCTGTGGTTCCTCTGCTCACCACTGACCAAATCAAAGGAAGCCATTCATTTTGGTGGAAAGGAGAAAGAACGTATTTAAAGTTAGCTCTGAGGACATGGCTGGGCCCTTTTGCCTCATATCCCAATCGCCCTGTATACAGGTAGGCGAGGTCCCTTGTAGGAAGGAGCAGAGGGGAGAGGGAAACTCAGAGGCAGTGCAGAGTGCAGACCCCCACACTTGTTTTATCACTCCCAGCCATCTTCAGCTCCCGGTTCCCTTTCTTGTGGAAACTGGGCTCCTGCCTCCTGGCATGGGCCTCTGCATATTCCATCCATTCACGGGGCTGAGGAAAGGTCCATTTTGCCCTAAGCTGGGGGGAGGTTTGGAGAAGCCATTTACCTGTAAAAGAGAAATATCTGTCAAAGTTCCATTTGGTAGTGCTAGTTACATAATCATCTTCCAAACACAGGAGACTCCTGGGAAGCTTTAGGTCTAAGTCATAAGAGCACGGTACACCATGTTTGCAGTTGAGTGCTTTTATGAGATTGTTTTTGACTGTAAAAATATGTGGGGTCCAACAGCTCTCTTTATTTCCACTCTGTCCCTTTCAGTACAACCTGGTATTTTGTTTTTTTCTGCTGGTAGAACAGTGTCAAGAACGTGTGGATCTCCCATGTTCATCAAGGTGATCCTCTGCACCTTAGGCAACAGGTTCCTCCAAGAGTCTTCTAAACACAGCCCCACTTCCACCTCTTGCTTCTGCCAGTGCAGCTGAGGGGAACCTGTGGGTGCACATCTGACTCTGACCCTGAACCTGACCCTGACCCTGACCCTGACCCTGACTCTGACCCTTGGAAGAAGACCCCAACAGGAAGTTCATTCACCCAGTCCCTTAGGTTTCTCTCCCAAAAGTGCTTTCCTGACAGGGACTCTCCTGATATCTCAGTAGCCTGATAACTTTCCAACTCCCCAGGTCCTGCTTCTCTTGTGTTATCTGTGCTTTCTTCCATCCACCCTTCCTAACATCTCACTTAGGGATCTCCTCGGCTAAACAGCCGAGCACTCCACCCACAAGTTACTCTCCTCAGAGTGGCAGAGCACAAGCCAGCCAAAAGCCCCCTCCCGCCGCCCTCACATCACCTTCCCTCCAGGCGCTGTTAACATGCTCCCTTTCCCAGTGAGCCTCATCAGCCAGGCACACAAGGTTCACATTTCTGCCAACTTTGCCTTGATGATGATGTAGATGTTTTCCAACATGATGAGGAATTTTCTACCATGCTTCTCAATTCTGTTTGCTCCCTTGCGGCCAGCATCTTTAATCTCCATATTCCTGCTAATGATCTAGCCAAGGAAACTGAAGGCATTTTGCATCCTGCCTTCCTCACTGCTCACCTCCAAAGCCATTCCACATTTTCCATTGTTTGTTAGTCAGGAGCCACATTTCGAGTACTAGAATCTGTTATTTCCTTATCGCTGTAGTTCCAAATTCCCATAAACTTCTGGGCTTTAAACAACGTAAACTTATTATCTTAAAGTACTCGAGGAGGAAAGTCTAAATGGGTCTTGTGGGCCTGACATCCAGGCGCTGGCAAAGCTGCATTCCTCTCAGGAGCCCCAGGGAGCACAGACTGCACTGCCACCCCAGCTTCTCCTGCTGCTGTAGCCCTTGGCTCCTGGACAAGTTCTGGCCTCAAACCAGTCACAGCGGCCCCAGTGCCCTTCAAATCACAGGTTCCTCATGCTGTCTCTTCTTTCCTGCTTGCTCAGGAAGGAACGGGGCATTTACATCAGCAACCCAGGAGAATGTGTTTATCCTACGGTCCGCTGATGAACAATGCCAATCTTCCCTGCAGTTCTAATCCCCTCTTGCCATGGGAGACCGCATACTCAGACATTGCGTGTCAGGATATGGGCACCTGTAGTGAGTCACTGTTTTTCCTCCCATGCCATTTGAGTTTTATTTTTAAATAGATTCCCACTCTCCACTGAGAGTCCCTAAAAGGTACATTACTGTGTTAATCACACTTCTTTTCAAGGTCCTGCTGAGTCACTCCAATATATCACTCATCTTAATTTTGATTTCTGGATTTCTTCTTCATCTTCATATTACAGTTACTTTGTGTCTGAATTTGGACACTCCATGTTGGAGTGTCTGACACTCTGGGTGACACCATCTTGCTCCAGAGAGAGTCCCTTGTCCTCTCTCAATCACTGTAGTGGGCTGGGCACAGATCCAGCCACAGAATAAGGTACTTAAAAATGAGCTTCCCTTTCTGTAAACCTGAGGACCACATCATTTTCCCTGCTCAGAGAACATTACAAAATTAGATCTCCAAAGAGATGAGAAGGTGACGATTAGGTCCCCTCCTTGCTGGGGTGTTCCGTAAATGACTGGCTTTAGTCTTTCAAGTGTTGCTCAGATGGAGGAAACTGTCCTGGGTTTTCTTCTTTGGTTTCCTCTCCACAACATACTAACAAAGAACATCTCTGGACCCAGAACCACCAAGGTTGGATAAACTTCCCTTTGGTCCTCTTGGACCCACAAGTTTTGGAAATTTTGATGGTCCCAAGATTTTATTACTGTCCCAAGGGCCCTACATTTTTCACTTTGAGCTGCAATGCTCTCGAAAGGATTATTGTTAAAGCCAAGCCTCTGTGTAAACCTGAAGACACAAAAACTTGCTGTAGAAGGGTGGCCACACCTTCAGGCCACCTGCCACCTCTCCTTGTGGCTGTGGAGGGCTTTCTGTCCCCACAGTCTGCAGCATCTTCAGATAAATATTATAGCACTGTACCTACATTTCCTTATCATTGTGGAAAGTCTGGTCTGCTTCCAATAAAGCCATCATTACTGACCCTTTTTATTAAAATGTACAGCCTCTTTCCTATATCTTTTGAAGAAAATTAATTTGATATAACTACCCACAATGAAATGCAACAATCGTAGGAGCACAGTTCATGAATTTTCACTGACACATCTGCCCATACGGAGACCACCACACAGGGAAGGTGGGAAAGACTTCCACGACTCCCCTGAATTGCTTGCCTCCTCCTTTTATCACCCCATGTCTTGCTGTAGGCAGATGTGGCTCCACTTTTGTAATTTTAAGTAAGACTTATCTGTTTTAATTTTTGATAGACATAGACTCACACACATACACCTGCATGCACGCACACACACACCTTACCTCCAACCGTGGGTCACAGCAGTATCCTGCTTCTCCATATGTCTAACCTGGAGCTGCCACTCAGACACTGTAGTATCCCTTTGCTCTGTGATGGGTTTGGTGGTCTTCCTTTAAGGAGTGTAGCACTTCCTCCTTCCAAGAAGTCAATTTACTTACAGATAAAATTTGCCATTTTGCATCTTATGTATAAGTTTTCTTAGAATTTCCTTCTCCTAATAATCGGTCCCTTTGTGGGGTTCTCCTCAATGTCCTAGCTGTTCAGTTAAGAGTCTCATGCTCTACTGACCAAACTAGCTGGGTTAGCTGTTAGGAATATCGTTATTCCTGATAAGAGATAGAGAACTCTCCACTGTGAGAGTACAGGCTTTCCTTATGTTGTAGGAGAAAATGCCCCACAGCCAGTACGCTTCAGCTTGTTAGTTGCCCAGGTAACAGTTCCAGTTACAGGTCCTGTTACTTTGTTTCTTAGAAACAGCTGGTCACTATGATGCATACTGTAAGAAGCAGTGAAAAACAGCAAAGTACTCTGCCTTTGTACTTGCCCTTGCAGACCCCATAAAGATCTCCCTTGAGCCTTTGGGGTCTGATAGTTTGGGAATGATCATCAGTGCCCATCAATGTAAAATAAGTTGGCCTCCAAATCCTGGGTGTTGTTGTGGTGTTTCTGTTTGCTGATGCATCTGGTGCCTTGGCTGGGAAGACTGACTGTGCTGCCTTCTTTGAGCGCTGCTCATGGCCCTCTTCAGGTCCCAGTGGGAAGGCACATCCTCAAGATTCCCCAAGTCTTCTCAGAGGTTTGGAGGGGGATTCTTGACTCCCTGCTGAGCATCTCACATCAGACCAAAAAGGGAAGAGGACACAGTCTGCCTGCCTGATTCCAGTAAGACCCCCAAGGGCACTCCAGTTACTCTGTCAGTCCTGCTCAGCTTGACCTCAGCTCTATCAGGAGAATCTGATTGATTCTTATTAGTCAGGACCAGCCTTGAAGAAAGAAGGTTGGAAGTTTTAACCTCTGAGTGCCTGGGGAATGAATGTGTCAGTGGGTGGAATGAAGAGCATAAGCCACAGGCTGCTCCATCTGTGCACCAAAACTGGGAAGCCCCGGTCATGGCGGCTCACTGGGCCCTCACCTGCTGTGCCACGGCGATGGACATATGGCACGGCAGAGGCCTCGCATCCTCCTTAGCTAAGTCTTTCCTAAGTCCCTGAGAGGGGTGTGGCCAGGTGAGCATCTGAATGGTCTCTCTCTCTCTCAGGGGCACCAATTTTTGTCTGTTGCACCATCATTCAAGGATACACAGCACACACAGGAAGTCAGAGGTGGGAACTAATTAGGCAAAACCCACAGTTCCTGACTACAGGAAAAAGGGCTTATCTGAGATTATAGAGTGAAAAATGAAACGAAACTGCTCAAAGAAAATAAAAAGAAAAAAAAGAGACCCATTCTTTCTGAGAATTCCTCCCCAGCACCCTTGTTGGCTGCTGCAGCTGCTGCCAACACCTACAGCTTTACTCTCCACTCCTAACTTGTCTACTTCCAGTCCCAGATGGTCATTGCCTGCATTCGGCCACAGAGGCCCTCCCTCCAGAGCTTCTGCTTCCTATCCTGGTCAGATGGTATCATGTAATGCCCACCTGAGATGACTGCCAGCAATTCCTTCTGAGTTCCACATTGTGACTGAGGGAAACTTGGGGTGTCAGCTCTGAAAAATGAATTGCCATAGGCTTTCCCCAAATTGTCCCACCTAGAAGCATGAAGTCAGTCAAGCACTTCTCCAAGACATCATGGGGAGGGGGCAAAAAGCTCATCAATATGTCAAAATTTGCCACTGTTACCTGGAAGCCTAATATTAGGACTATGGATAGTAAAAAAAAAACTAATGCCCTTCAGATTAAAAGGAAAGGATTCCCAAAAGCTTCCAAGTCCATACTGAGAAAAAGTTACAACACTGGGGCAACTGGGCCTCTTGACTCTTGCCCCTCTGCCAGGCACAGACTGCAGCCTGGGAGGCACTGAGGAATCAAGGAGTCATGCCAGTCAGCCCCACCTTGTTTAACCCTGCTTCCACCTCAGAAAGAACCACAGTCCTGACATTTTGAAAACTCAACCCCCCCAGAGGTCTCAGCAACACTAATCTCTGGTTCTGCAACCCCCATTGCTGTCTGACAATCTCCCATGTCATTGGAAGAACATTCCTATCCTTCCCATAAACTGTGTCATCAGAAACATAGCCATCACCTTGCACTCTGTAGTTTCCAACTAAGACATCCTTCTTCGACTACTCCAGCTCACTTAGATTCAATTTCCATAAGGGTTTGGGAACTCTCTCACTATTTCGGGGGAGGCTCTGGCAACAGATTTGGCCAAGCCACCAGCACCTTTTCTCCAAAACAGCCTATTTCTCTGTCACTACATTTCTCTGGGACAGCTTGTCCTGCTGGCCATCCTGGTCCCCCAAGAAAAGAATGCCGATTGTAAAACTTCACTCTTAGGCAATCCCTGCATTTAAACAGTGTCCCACGCCATGAGAGGCTCAACTAGGAATTCAACTACAAATCCACAGTTTTCAAAATTGCAAAATGTTTATAGATTGTCAAACTGCTAAGGTGCATACACGTCTCCTGCCTGTAAAGCCAGCTCAAGAGCTCCAAACTGTCAATGCCACCATCCTTGCCTTCCATGGACATTGCCTCAGTCTTCTGACACTACAGCTTCCTGGTATACAAGCCTAGATCTAAGGAATGTCTTCTTCTGCCTTCAATTGGCTCGTGTCAGCCAGCCCCTATTCTCAAAGATGCTACTTCTGGACTGAAAAGTCACCTGACCTGGGCTCAACCAACCAGAGTTTCAAAAATTTGTTTGCCCTCTTTGAAAAATCCCTCACAGCTGACCTCATTAGTTTCTTGGCATGAAATATCACTGCACTTCTGATTAATGGCACCCAAGCTGCCTACTGGAAAGACTCAAAAGCTCTGCTGCAATATCTGGCATAAACTGGTTATAAGAAAGAAACTACAAATTTCTTGGAGCTGCTGGCTTCTGTAGAATCTGGATCCTTGAGTTCACAAAAACAATGATGCTTACTCAGAGTTTCTGCCCCTGGAAGTGCCCAATGGTCTATCTGTGCAAATACTTGGGTCCAGTCCCTAAGAGCTGACTCCCCACTCTGCCTCTGTGCCCTAACAGCCTCTGTCCTACTGATCAAGAAAGTTGACAAACTCACATTAGGCCAAGACCTAAGTGTCCAGGTGCCACATGCTGTGTTGGACTTCCTGAATAACTAAGGCTTTCCCCAAGATGAGCCCACCAGACCATGACTGCCTGGCACCAACTAATAAACTATTCTAAAACTGAACAGACCTAAAAACGAACCAACCCCCTGACAGATGCTGAGTACACCCTGTTGATGGATGGAAGTAGCTCTGTTAGGAATGGAGTATCTACCCAACAGGCTAGATATGTTGTGTCACCTTGGACAAAGTTATTTTGGCCAGAGCCCTCCTGTTGCTGCTTTCTGCTGCTCTTTGGGAACCTGCCACCAAAGATGCCAAACTGCATCTTAACTGAAACATCAACCCCAATGAGAAAAACTTCTAATCAGAGCCAAACCTGTCCCTACCATATGTTCTGCATGCTCAAGCTGCAGCACTGGCACCCATACTCTACAGCAAACTCAGGCTTCAGCATCTGTGTCACTGGCCCTGACCTCCCAGATTTAAAGATATAGAGATAGACTTAGTTTTCATCTGTACCTACTCAGGCTGGCCTGAGGCATTCCATACCGAAGTTGAGAGGGCAATAAAAGTTTGTAGAATCCTGCTGTGAAAAATCATCCCTAGATACGGCCTATCCTTGACAATTGGCAGTGACAACAGGCCAGCATTTAAAATAATTAAATAAAAACTACATACAGCATAGAGGCCACAAAGCTCTGAAAATGTCAAGAAACATAATCCTACAGAAACAGCTTGTAACTAGCTCCATAAAAGTTTATCTAAAAGGCCAACTATACCTGTAGGCACTCCGACACACTCATATAATCCAAGTACATATTAACTATTTTTACAAGTTTCAGAAATCCAGTCTTAGAGTCACCATTCCAGAGTTGAAAGAGCCTATCCAGATGATTGCTGCAGAGTCTACCTGGACCAGACAGCTCCCCCGAAGCACACTCAGATGAGGCAATGCACTCAAAGCCCTGTTCTGGTCACTCCAGATGCTGACCAGTCTATACACGGCTGAAACCTGAGGACACCATTCACAGGATTGCTCCATACCTACTCTCTTTGATTTTTTGTGTCTTTTCATCCTGAACTACAGTGAGAATACCCCAGCCCTTGCTTCCCTGTCCTGTCCTACCAGCTGCTGTTTTTGCCTTAGCTCTATGCACAATTAGTCAAACACTTGATCAAGATTTGATGGATGTTCAAGGCACATTGGACACTCATATTAACTCCTTCACTCCCTTGTCAGAGTAGTGTTATGGAGCAGACAGGTCTAAATCATATCTCTTCCTAAAAGCAACTTAGGGAAAAACTCTATGATAATACAATCTTGGGGACCTTGGCTAGGGCCCAGTCTAAGATCACTGACAACCCTGCTTCTAGTTGGGCCTCGTCTCAGGAGATCACATGTGACATGCCCAGTGAAGATTTGCTGGGGAAATTAAAAGAGGGGGAAATGTAGTAGAACGTGCTCCCTGAACCAGTGTACTGCAGTTTATTTGTTACCCAGGTAACAGTTCTGTTTATAGTTCCTGTTACTTTTGTTTCTTAGAAACAGCTGGTCACTATGATGCTTATTGTAAGAACCAATCAAAGACAGCCAAGTACTCAGTCTTTGTACTTCCCCTCGAAAACCCCATAAAAACCCCCCTTCAGGGCCTGAGCCTTCAGGGCCTGATACTTTGGGAATGACCCTGATCAGTGCTCATCAATGCAAAATAAGTCTGCCTCCACACTATGGGTGTGATTTAGTATTTCTATTTGCCATTGCAATTTAACAACTGAGTCACATCTCAGTTTAACAACTGTGTCATTACATGAATCAGTTGCCAAATGAGGAATATAAAGCAAGCATATTGCAATATTGAGAACAAAGAAATGGCCAAAGGCAACTCCAACTTGACAATTTTATTTTCATTTGAATATCTCATACATGCAGCACTGTGAAGTATAACAAAGCTTTTAGGACTGTACTGTACAGTACAATCACTGAACAGTACAGAGCTATACTGTAGAAGAAGCCACCATAAGGCCACTCTGTCACTCTAGTTCCTGTGTCACAAATCTAAATGCAGGTCATAAGTCCAAGTGGCACACCTCAGTCATAAGTCTAAATAGTCATTAACCTGGAATATGACACTAATTTTGTCATTAAGGAGCAGAAACATGGTTCTGTCAGACCCACATTTGTTCTTTAGAGTATTTCTATTGATGAATTACTAATTTTAATTTTATGAGTTTTATTATGTAAAACAATGAGAACCTAACAGGAAAACAATCACAAAAATAAAGTATTGAATTTTTAATATTTATTGAATGTTTACAAAAAAGCATCACAATTTTCAATATTGACTTTTTGTGTGTGTAAAGTAGAAAAAAACCAACACAAATAAATTCTTATATGAACTACAGTGAGAATGCCAAGAGCACTTTGCAAAAAATCTTCAGTTATCACACTCAAGGCAGTCTGCACACAGGACAGCAGCATGTTTCATACACATGTATCACTGACACTGACAGCTCATGTGTTTTGATTTCCTGGCCTTTTTGTAGAACATACTTGACATCTCAGCGGTCTTGCTGTTTTGTCAGGAGGTTCTTTGTTTTGTTTGTTTGTCTGTGTGGTGCTGGGGATTGAACCCAGGGCCTTAGGCTTGGTAAGCAAGCACTTGTAGCCTCCTAGCCCTAGGAGGTTCTGACTGTATTATACAGTGTGTAGTTAACAGGAACATAAGATATCAATAAAATAAATTATTAAATTTTTAATATGTATAATGTGTTTAGAATAGACCTCAACATTTTCACATCAGCTGTGTATCTGCTTACAAAACCTAAAAGATAACATCAGAAATAAACTCTTACATCTACAGTAGAACTATCAATAGAACTCTACCACAAAAATAAGCTTTGCTTCTACTCTCACACACAAGGCAGTCTTCACTCCATGCACTCATCTTGCTTAAACTGACAGCACATGTGCTTAGCTTTCCTTTCCTTCATGGAAGTCTGTCAACTCTCCTCTTTTCCTGCTTTGTCAGGAGCTTCCTACTATGTTATACAACATGCACGTAGCAGGGAAATAAGATATCAATAAAATAAAATATCAAATATGTAATGAACGTTTAGAATAGACAGCAACATTTTCACGAGTTGTTTACTTGCTTACAAAACCTAAAAGATAACATCAAAAATAAAAACCTGTGTGAACCACAGTGCAAACACAAACAAAATGTATCACAGAAATAAGCTTTGCTTCACCTTCCAAAGCAGTCTTCACCCATGACAACTGCATGCTCCATCCACAAGTATCACTTACACTGATCGCATGTATATTTTGTTTCCCTGTACTTTCTTGTATGGCACAGTTGACATCTTTCTTGTTTTCCCATTGTTGTAGTAAGTGTTGTGATGATGCACCTACCTGTTCACCTGTCAGCTCACCAGTGTATTCCATAATTTTTTTGTGTAGTTTCCTGAGCAGAAACATGTTGTTTTTCCTCTGCTGTAAATGATCTCCTATGAACTGCAGTCCCAATCCTCTAAGATAATTTCTCTGTGATATTTTGCACATGTTATTTTCTTTGTAAACAATCAAACTATTTATGCCACATGTTTAGGATCAAGTAAAACACAACAACTGGCCAATGCTTTGTGTTTCAAGTGACATTACAACTGCTGCTTAACTCATCAATGACATCTACTCCACCTTTTGTTTTGTTGTAGAAAGTTTCCATCTCAGGCTTCCATTTTGCCAAAGTTTCCCTATTAAGAGTTCCATCATGGGGAAATGTTGTCAACAGTATCAGTTTGTTTTTCTTTGCCCTATATGAGGCCAATATTATATTTTTCTGAAATCCAAAGATTATACTATACAGTTTTCTATTTTGAAATTATAATATTTCATTTGAAATTTCTGCTTTGTTCCTGTGTACAGTTCCTATGTTTGTCAACTTGTGCTCTAATAGCAAATGTAACATCCAACTGGAAACCAGTAAACCGGTTGCCAAATGTCACATTCCAATGTTTGGGAGTTGGGAGCAAAAGTCTGTTCAAGACATCATTTGATTTATTACTGTGTGAATAAGGATCTGATGGCTGAGTTCCAGGATAAATGTCTAAATTTAAAGCATAATAAGTCTTCACATCTACAAGGGCATAAGTTTTTATGGTATATTTTGGCTCATCACTTTTCAATAATTCTTTTACATTCCTGTAATTACCATGAGAAATCCCTGCTAAGTATAGCAGACCTATGAATGCTTTCAGTTCAGCTAGTGAGGTGTCATAATAAATACATTTTTTTAATATGACTATTGGTGCATCCAGAACATTTTACTTGCATTTTGCCTTTGTGTATTTCAGAGCATCTTGTAGCATTTTATCTGTTACATTTTGCAACATTGATAGGCGGTATTGGCAGTCTCTCCAATACCTTTCACCCCTACCAAATTCTCACTATACTTTCAGACATAGTTCTACTACTGTTTCATTTGGTTGCAAGGCCATTTTGAAACATTCTGACTAATCATCTGAATCAAGGTCTGCATTCCTTGTGTCTGTATCAGTTGATTTTTGCTCCATTTCACTGTCACAGGAACTTTGGCTCACATGACCAACATCAAAGTCATCATCATCGTCGTCATACACCCACACCACTCTTCTGTTATGAAAGCATGTGTTTTACCATCTTGGATCACCTTTATTATCCATGCATGAGTAATGCATGCATTACATCTGACGATTCACTTTTGACCTCCTAAAACTTGCAAATCTGATTTTTCATGTGTCATTGTATTGAACTGGGCTACTTCTACTAGAAAAATCACAAGAGTCTATTTGTGATACTCAAGAAAACATACACAAAAGCAGTTAATACAGTATAAGGTGAGGGGAAACCCTGTTTTATAACTTTTGCACACAGGCACACAACTTGCTGTCCATCATACCAAGTGGGTAAACACATAGCTTGTTTCCTGCATCCCTCAGAAAATGTTCTGAGATGCACAGCTTGCTACTATTACATTATAGCACAAATTTTCAGCAGAAAAGGGATGGGACTGCTGAACCCAGTCTTATGTTCCTAGGAGTGTAGGTAGATGAGGAATATTTATATGAAATTTTCAGCGTACCCTTTCTCTAGTCATGCTTTGGTCATCTTGTATGCCTACACATAGTTTGTATTTACCCTCAGACTCACGAGGGCCCCTTCTGAAACTTTCTCTAGCTGTGTTATTTTGGGCTGTCTGCTCCACAAACTCCAGCCACTCTGTCCTCCAAAATCACAGCCTCTGCCATCTCAGCTCAGCAGGGTGACTGCTCTGTGTAGAAACCAATTGGAAAGTGACTAAGACATAAAGCCAAAGCAATCTCAGGCCTTTCCCTGTCTGGCTCCCTATGTCAGGGGTTATGGCATGGTGAGGCCTGTTTCCCAGCATTGGATAGGCTATGTTGCCACAGGTAGTGGATTGGCCCAGGGCTCCAGTTACTCCTCACAAGAGGTGAGACCAACACTGTTCCAACCTCCAGCTGAAAGCATTTCTTCTCCCTCTCCTTTTCTTTTTTAGCTACACATTCTGCTTATACTTTTGTGGATATTCCACTAGTTTTAAACTGAGTTTGAACTTAATATAATTTAATCGATATCCTTACCCACTTCTTAAACACCCTGTACAGATGCTTCAGCTGTAATTATCTCTCTCCCCCTACACCTCATATAAAAGCTATTTTTAAGAGTTTTAGGCTTTAACTTCACCTTCTATTTTGACTTCCAAAATTATAGTTATTAGTTTATAGAATAAAGTGCATGTGTGTTCAAGTTCACCCAATTCTCTGTGTGTGTGTGTGTGTGTGTGTGTGTGTGTGTGTGTGTCTGTCTGTCTGTCTGTCTGTCTGTCTGTGCATCCTGGCTCTCCTTTCATGGTCCATTTCCATGGTTCAAATGTCACTTGGGTTTTATTTTGCCACTTTCCTGTTTAATGGACACTCAGGCTAATATTATCTCTGGACTAATGCCTCCCACCTCTTACCAGGCATTTATCCTACTTGCCCCTTTTTGCTCAAAGGGAAGCCCTGTGTCTTGGTGTCTGATTGCAATGTTGAGGCTGCCCCAAGTGGTACAAAGATGTTTCCAGAAGGAATCAAAGCGGGAGTCAGTAGTTCAGGTAGAGAAGACCTGAACTTCTTTGGGCAGGCACCATCCCATTAGCTGGGGGCCCAGAAGGGACAAAAAGGTGGGGAAAAGGCAACTTTCAGTTCTCTCTCCTGGTGCCAGATACCCTTCTTCTGCCTTCAGGCATGAGAACTCCAGATCCCCTGGCTTTCACAGCTTAGGAGTTTTGCCAGGGATGCCCCATTCCTGGGCCTACAGCCTCAGTTTGAGAAATGGGCCATGCATCCCTGGTGCTGCATCTGCGAACATGAACCTGGCTGCATAGCAGGCGTTGCTGGGTCTCCAGCCCATAGACGGCTTAGTATGGGTCTTTTTGGGCTTCATAATAGGCTCAGCCAATTCCCCTACCAAACCGCTCTTTATCACTCCATATAGCCTACCTTGTGTGAACATGTCAGTGCCCTCTAACTCTGAGTTCTGTTCCTCAAGAGCATGATGTTTGACCATAACTTTCTGTTAACAGATGAAAAATGTGCTCTACCACCTTCAGTTCTGAGAATTCAGTTGTCTTCTAGCTCCCTGGAGAGCAAGGCCCCATCTCTGGTGCCCTCTGGGTCTTTCCTTTGCCCTGTCCTGCAGTGTTCCCACCTACATCCAGGCACGGAGTGTCTCAGTCACTTGCTGGAGGTACATGAGCCTTGTGGAGGGTCATACTCCTTCATAAATCCCAGGAAGTCTTTGATACTTCTCTTTGGAACATAGTGGCTTCTGTCCCTTTTCCCCTGCTCTCTGGAACTCCAATTAGAGGTGCATTATACTCTCTCCTCCTATGTTCCCCATCTCTTAAACTCTCTTTCACCTGTAGAAACACCTGGTGTTTATATTACAGTTCATTGATGCCATATTAAAATGAACATAAAATGCTACTTAATCAAATGAGAGGTTCTAAATTCATATATTTCTTACATTTTTATTTTCAGATATTCTACTGGCTTTCTTTGTATCCTGCTCAGTTTTGAAATCTCATTCCTTTCTGCATATTTTATTTTTAATTAATTTTACTTCTCATTGACAAATTGTAATTACATATGTGTGTGGGGCACAATGCGTTGTTCTGTATGTACACAATGAGGAATGATTAAATAAAGCTAAACTACATATCAATCACTTCTGCTGTAAGATTTCTGAAGTTTTGACAAATAGTAATTGTGTGCATTTACGGAGTTCATGGGATGTTAAGTATGTGTACACAGTGAGGAATAATTGCATTAAGCTAATTAATATACTCAACACATCATGTGCTTAACATTTCTTTGTGGGGAGAACATTTTTAATCTACTCATGGCAATTGTGAATTTCACAGCATCTCACATTTACCTGCACTTGTCATGCTCTGTGGGGGATCGCTGGACCTCGGCCCGCTTATCCTGCTAGAACTCTGAGATGCCGTCTTCCTGTACCCTTTCTGTCCTAGAAAGCTCCAGTGCTCTGCAGGCTCTGTCTCTGGATTTTTTCTGACATCTGCAACTGAAAGCATCTATAGTTTTTAATCGAGGATTTTGGAGCTAGCCATCCCAAAACATAGGGATATTTCTTCTGTTACCAGAAAATACACCTTTTAGTATCTGGGGGAGGATCAGCTGTGATTCTCAGAGAAACAAATCCTGCATCTAGATTTGCTCTCTGTTATAGATATTTTCCTACTCTTTGAAACTTGGAATTCCAATAGAAAAGTGATCAGGCTTGTCCTTAACTTTTTGCTTAACTAAAGTATACATGTTTGTTTTTATAATATGAAAATACTAACATAAGCAACACTGCTATTTTTATTCTTACTCACTATCCCAGCTTACCTGGGTGACTGGTTCTGGCAGATAAAAAAGGTGCTTTCCAGAGGAGCTCATTTCCTGTACCTTCCTCTTCCTATTTTTCACCCCAATTTCACGACCGAGAAACTTCCAATAGAGTGAGGATTATACACTCGGAGTTCATTGGACCAGCCTGCCTGCCACATCCCTTCCAGGAGAATCTAAGCAGCCATGGAAAACAACCAGAGGTCACTTTAAATCAGTGCAAGGGAGATGTTTACGCTGTGTGTCTTTCCCTGCAGCCAATAAGCTGATGAGAAGTTTCTTTGGATGGAAGGAAAAGAAGAAGAGAAAAACCACCCTGGAGACCAAGATTTGCAAGAGAACAAGATGTGGACTCCAGCCTGGTCCTGCTTCTGGCCCTGGAAAACTGGTGTCACCCTGGCCTGGTTTCTCCGCATGAAGGACTAAGAGGTGCCACGGTGCTCCTGGGCATCCTCTGTTCAGAGCAGACACCAGGTTGTGGGGCCACCTCCCCTTGCTTCTCCTCAGCATCACAAGACCGAAAGCAGTGGAGGCAGGATACAGCACTTGGAGATGAAATACTTACGTATCTAACTTTTCTGGGTCCCACTCAGTGTTCTGCAACCAAGTCAGGAAAAACTATGTCTCAGCTATGTGAAGGCTTAAGATACGCGGCGGTGGCGTGCGCTGTCTCCCCAGGCTGCCTGGTGACACACACTAGGCAACTGTGAGATAAGGCAAAGAACAAAACAAGCAGCACAGCTAAAAGAGCTTGGAACACGAGCAGGGACAACGATCCTGGAACAATTTAAACACACAATTAATATCTGCTGTAAGTATGACTCGAGGTTATACATCACTAATAGTCCTTAAAACAGAACCTACACAGCGAATTTGTTTGGTACTAGTGGGCTTTGTTCAGTTCCAGAATTTAACAGGAAAGCCTAGAAATTTGGAGCCTGAGTTCTGGGAGGAATTAAAAGGAGGTCTGGAGCTCAAGAGGTGCAAAGGCCACTCAGGAACTAAGTTGTTCCCAGCCCCTAAGCTGGGAACACATTTGGAAGACTAGGAAGCAAAGTCAAGGGCCACCACCTGAACCTGCATCCTGGAGCTGCATTCCTGTTCATCATTCTCACAGGGACAAGGGGAAATGGAAATAGATACATCTTTTGCAAATGGGAAGAGCAAGGTCCCTCTGGCTAGGACACCCTAGGGTGGGAAGGGGATGTACAAAGAATAAAGATGCATTATGTGCATATACCAACTACCAGCAATGAATGTAATTGTTACGTACTGCAAATACGTACTAATAAAAATTTTAAGAAAACAAAGGGATTAAAAGCACAGTAAAACAATGGGATAGAAATCAGATGAAACATGTTGCTATGGCAGGAAGTTTACAGGGCTTAAATTCATTATTAAAGACTTTTGAACTGGAACAAAACTTGGTCGATCCATCCACTGCCTCCAGGAGAAGCCACTAAAGCAGAGAGGTGGAAAGATTAAAAGTGAAGGGGTGGACAGATACATAGACACCAAGAAAAACTCACAGAGTGCTCGGGAGAAAATAACAACCCAGGATAAAGTATAGATTAAAGTGAAAAAAATTAAATAGGACAAAGTGGGCGATGTTTTATTGATGAAGTGTTCATTTTGATACGCTAAAATGACAGCTATGAACCTTCATGTGCCAAACAACCCAGAATGGGACCAGATAAAGAAAAGTCAGGTTGAAATTCAAAGAGAATGTATCAGATTCTTGATGGCACCTTACTCTTCATTCTTTGACAAACCCAGGAGGCCAAAAAAATAAATACAGGAGGAGGTAGAGGTTGCAATTACTATAACTATGCTACGGTTTTTGTGGATTGCTACATATTATTACTATGTGTATCAGTCAGTGCTTACTAAAAAAACACGTTTAATGCAAAGTACATAAATATATAGGAATTTACAAGACCAGTTTACAGTGGCTACCAGTAGAGTCGGGGGTGGGGGAAGGCAGAGGGTCTTCACTCTGGACACTGAAGGTCCAGAGGTTGCTGCAGTGTCCCTTGCAAGTCCGCATTAGGAGGCTGAAGGGTCTGCACTGGAAGCCAGGAGATGACGTCTGAGGTGAAGGCAAGGACTGGAGCTCCCCCGAAGAAACAGAAGCGAGCCTTCCTTCTGCACCTCCCTTTTATTCCTTCCTGGCTCCCATCCCCCGGGTGGCCATTCACCAAGAAGAATGCTGAGTGAATCCAGGTGTGTTTCTTACTTAAGTTGATGCAGCCAGTTGACCATCACACCACGGTATAGTGTCTATTGTGACATTTAGGTGATGTAAAGTTAAGCCATATTTAAAACTCAAAGTAAACTTCTCTGACTTATAAAAAACACAAATTGTACAGGGCCCATATTTTGTGCTCCTCTGTATCATCATAAATAGAAACTTTATGTATCTGTCATTTATTAAACAAGTACACAGTCAATGCTGTGTTCAAAGTGTTAAGAATAAAACAAGAAAAACAGGTAAAAGACTCCTGCCCAAAGCTTTATATTTTGGTACAGCCCAGTGCAGGATAGCCGAACATATGTTTGCCAGATCTGTGGGAGAAACGAGGATGGGAAAGTGTGCAGGGCAAGCTGGGGACACGGGCTGCACCAGGAGCTGGGCAAAGCTGCAGGTTTCACACTGAACAAGTGCCTAGAGCTCATGATGGCCCGGCCGATCTCTGGGGAGGGTGTCACTTGCAGAGGCGGCCCCTCCAGTCAAGACCCGAGGGGTACAGGAAGTGGCCATCGGCTGAGAGGCTGGGAGGGGCAGGCAGGGTGTCAGGACACCAAAGCAAACGTGGGGAAGAAGAGATGGAGCGCCCGTGCTGGCCAGACTCCTATTCCCATCTGCGTGACTCTGGAGGCCCCAGGGTGTGCAGCAGACATGCAGACAGCTCAGCATTTTTGAGCATCTCTTTGGTGGCAGCCTGAGATCAGCACAGGGCAGGGAGCATTTTGAACAGGGCGTCAACCCAGACCTGGCTGCATTGGGCCCTCAGAGGAGCCTGGTGGCCTGGCTTAGCCTTGGAGGAGAGAGATCCTTCCCTCACCACTCAGACCTGGCTCTCACTCGGCCCAGAGTCTCTCCTCCTGGGGCTCAATCCCACACCACCCTCCTCCATCCAGCACTGCCCTCCCCATCTTGGGTCACTGCTGCTATCCAGACCTCCTCTGGCTGCCACTTCCTCTCTGAGTGCTTTCCTGTTCTCCTGCCTGGGGCACCCCAGGGTGGGTGGACTTGGGACATGCTCCTGGGTCCAGGCAGTAACCGGGACAGCAGTGTCATTCTTGGCTTCCTTCTGGAAACGTCCAGCCTCTCCCAGTGCATCTGCCCATCAGCGGCCATCCTGTGGTGTGATCTGAGATCCAGCCACACCCAGTATCTGGGAAGGACTCGAGCCTGCCTCAGCGCCTTGGTCTCCACGCCTGTGTGTGACCACTCATGGTGACTGTAGTGCCCACAGAGAGCACCCTCTGCCTTCCCGCTTGCTTCGGGCCCCTTACCGGGTAATGTCCTCCTCCGCACCACCTCCCCCCACTCATATACTTGGCAACCTCTTCTTTGGGACCACAGGAGCCCCTCACCCAGGAATGATCACCTCTCTCCAGCGTTCTTAGTAGGTGCTCAGGACTCACAGGTCCTCATGGTCCAAATCAAAGGCACCTTGTTTTGATGTTAAGTTAACTGCACCACCAATCACATTGTCCAGTTCTGTCACCCCAAGTCCTCCTGCTGATGAGTCGCAGCCCTTGCTTTCATCTCCTCTGACCACCACACCCCTTCTTGCACCCACTCTGCTCACCAGGCCTCCAAGAGTGCTCCCAGTAAATGAGTCAGAAACACCAGCCCGTCTCAGGCTCACACCTCAGCCAAGCAGGTGGGCACACTGCTGTGCCCAGCCTCCACCTGCTCCATCACCAACATCTCAGGCTTCGCTGAGGAAACAGGAGCTGCCTCTCCCTTAACCTTTCTGGCTGCCTATCCAGGGCACCAGATGAACCGCCATGTATATCAGGAAGAGGAAGCCGACCCCTTGCACCTCTGCCTCTTTCTCTGGAACAGAACGGCACACACGCAGCATCCTCCACTTTCAAACCATCAAAATTCCATGTTCCCAGCTCTTGGGCTCCATCCCCTGTTGGCATCAACAGGAGCTCTTGTCCTTTGAAAACTATAGAAGCATTTCCTTCTGAGCAGCTTTTGGGGTGGCTGACTGCCTTTGCCCTTTGAAAAGTGTTCTGGCTTCTGGGATGCCACCTGCCCCTGTGGTCATCTCCCAGCTCACTGGCTTTCAGGACTCTGCCTGGGATCATCTCTAGTCCATGGCACCCAGCAGAGATCCACTCACTTCAGATGCCACCCACCTGCACATAAGCTTGGCCTCCTGGCTCCAGGATGAGTGAGTCAATGTCTTGGTGACTCAGAATGACTAATGCCATGTCAGACTTTGTGTGTGGAAACCAAAGTCTCGGTTTCCCTCCTGCAAGACCAGGCTCTGAGAGCTTTCCTGGCCTTGGAAATCTGGTGATCCAGCTGGTCCAGCTAACACAGGGTCCTTTGTTCCGCACATTCTTCCACCTACTCATTCCCCTCTGTGCACCTCAAATGGGCGGATCCTTGTGCCCCTGCTCTCCGCTTCACCTGCTGTGCTGCCAGGGCCAGCTCACTTCCTCTCCCACCTGGACAGAGGCTGCCTCCTTCCAAGGGGAAAGATCCCCAGGTGAAGCAGAAGCCCCAGAAGGAGTGTGGTCCTGAGGACACCATAGCGTCCTCCTGCTCTTTGTCCTAATTGTGCCACCTGCTGCCAATGCCGGCTGGAAACAATGCAAGCTCCCAGCACACCAGGCCAAGCCAGGCTGGCCCAAAGTCAAATTGGATCCTGAACAGGAAGCAAAAACAGCTTCACTGGAATTAAATGCTATTTAGATTGTGTTTCCAGTGCCAGGAAAGAGCTGGCTTCAAGATGGAGCAGAGAGCAGTTTTTATCAAATAAATGATGGGAATGTCATCCCCAGAGACATTTAAAAATCTCCTTGGCATCTGGTTTTAATTATACTATCTGTTCATTATCATCCCCAAGATGGTATTTCTCAAAATTCCAGAATATAATTTCTATTCTTTCATTCAATAAACATTTGCTAAATGCTTCTACTGTAACCAGCACTGTACAAGGAACTTGGGAAAACAGAGGTGTGCAAGATTTGTGCCAGAAAGAATGTGTGTTTAGTGGAAGACTCGGCACCCTGGAACTCCCAGAAGAATCATGGACCAGCGACCTGCAGGCACCGGGTTCCCAGGGACCCCTTCCAGTACCCCCAGATCCAAAGTGAGGTGGCCCTGTGCAGCATGACAGTCCTTCCGCCAACCTGGTGTAGGTCTGCTTCTCCATTTCAGGATGCCCACTGAAGGGAGGGTTTACCAGATAATCAGGACAGAAGCCCTGAGGTGGGGCTGAGGATCACCAGCCTCCCTGTAGAGAATCCTTCAGGAATGTGCAGCCAGGATGCCAAAGAGAGCTCCACACAGGGACACAAGACTGCGTGGGGATCTGATGAGGACTCAGTGCACAAGGTTTTTATCCAAAGACCACAGACAAGGTCTTCAGAAACAGTGCTGAGACCCACAGCCATGAGAAGACTGTGAGCTTTACTCCACCTGCCATTCCCCTAGGCTTGGCTGCAGCACGCTGCCCCCATCTCTTTACACCCAGAGAGAGGCACTGGCACTGGGGGTGGTACCTGCTGCCACCTGGAACTTGGTCTACATGCAGAACCAGCATCGCTTGCAGCTCAGGGGAGGAGCAAGTGTAGGGAAGCTCCAGAGCCCAAAGGACACGGAGCCAGCCATGAAGGGGGAGCTTGTGGGAGCCACAGCTGGTGAGCCCCACACCAGCCACCAAGCAAGACCTTCAGACCTGTTGGCTTGTGTCCTCAGGACACCCCTGGGAGATCAAGGAGACAGCCTCAATTCCAGATCTCAGGAAGCCGGAGGCAGGAATTTAGGGCTCAGAGAGCTCAGCAGATTCAAGTCACACCAGGAGCCATGAGGAGTTGCCTGACTCTTGTTCAGGACTCTCCTGAGCACAGTGCTGCCTGTAGACTAAGGCTACCCTTGGGGAGGGTATGGCAGCAAGATGAAGGCAAGGTTAGAGTTGGGGGTGGGGTTGACATGGCCACCTAGCTGCAGGGGCGTTGCTGACACCCCTGCAGATCCCCAGAGCCACTGTCACCTAGGCCAGGAGAGGAGGCAGAGACTCCTGGGGAGTCAAAGGAGACCGGCAGGATGGACATCTTCTCAGGCCAGGCAGGGATGGGCAAGGGTCCTACTCAAAATCCTCTGGTGACAGGTCAGGGAAGACTGTGAGCCTCTGCAGGGAAGTTGCTCATCCTGGGAAGCAGAGAAGAGGTCTATGTAATGGAGGTTAGAGACCAGCAATGCAGTTTCCACCCTCATACCCCCAAACTACAGGGATTCCCCTGCAACCTCAGCTTCTGAGCACAAACTGGCTGGTAAGAATGAGCTTGGCTACAGCACAGACATGGGGCCAGGTCAGGGCCAGGCCTGCACTTCTGCTCACACATGCCCTGCTTGGCCCTGCTCTGCCTCAGAGGGTGGAAACATCTGCTGAAATGCAGGGACATCCCAGGTGGTTGGCCCAGCCAGCTCCCACACGTCCTTCCTGCAGTCCCAAGGCTCACTTAGCAGCACCAAACACTGAGCAGAAGCCTCATGGGGCAGGGAACCCACAGTGGTAGCTGTCTCCACTGGGGACACTACATGCAGCAGATATGCTCTGAAGAAGGAGGAGGAGTACACGGACAGGGGTGGGGGAAGCAGGTCTCAGACACTGCCAAAATCAGGTCCTGATCTATCCTTAAATGTGAGTTGTAAAACTCAGGGAGTAACATCTAATCATCAACTTTGCATTCCAGTAGACATTTCCAAAATGTGTGCATAGTGTGAACCTCATTTGGTCCTGCCAGAGAGACTTCCACTTTCAGCTCTGCTACATCAAGAGCCAAGAAGCTGACACTCTTGTACCATCCACATCTTAGCAGGAGACGATCAGGAGCCATTTAAAGGGGACTCATTCTCTGAGACTGAGATACTCCAGGAATCAGAAGTCACAGAATATCCACACCTCAGGGACCCTGAGGTCACCCTGCTACAATGACTAGGAAAGAGACAGTTGTGGAGACAGGGAAGACTCTTTACAGACCCCTGAGAAATTTAAGCACCCAGAGCTCAAGCTGTGGTAAGGACCCAAGCCCAGCACATGTGACTTTTCTGAGGGGCTGGATTTGAAAGCCCTGGGACTGAGCTCAGGGGATTGCTTGGCTCTCCTCACTGTCCCCTCTAGCATCCAGCTTAGTGTGATGTTTGTTTGCCATGCCTCCAACATGTCTGTAAACATGCCTCTGCTTGCATGTTTGCCCTGTCCCAGAATATGTGGGCAGGGGAGCATCTGTAGAAAGTATAGTACCTCCTAACATGCTGCAAAGCTAGTTGGGACAGCCATGGCTTGGGGTACAGAGAAGAACAAACACTGAAACCTCCAAAGTGAATACAGAACTGAATAACATCCCATCGACTGGCCCTGCTGAGCAGAAAAGGCATTCCTATCTCAACAGCCTATAAACTGAGAGTGCACAGAAAACACAAGGGGCTCAAATGTGACTCACTGTCCCTCCAAGATGCCTGGCAGATTCCAGTGCCATGGTCCAGGGAAGAAACTTTACCAATCCAAACACTTAGAATGTTTCACCATTTTTCTTTTTCCTTGTTTATTTGGGCTTTTCTTTCTTTCTTTCTTTCTTTCTTTCTTTCTTTCTTTCTTTCTTTCTTTCTTCCTTTCTTCCTTTCTTCCTTTCTTCCTTTCTTCCTTTCTTCCTTTCTTCCTTTCTTCCTCCCTCCCTCCCTCCCTCCCTTCCTCCCTCCCTCCTTCTCTCTCTCTCTCTCTCTCTCTAAATCCACTTTCTTTTTTTTTTTTTAGCAATTACTATTGCTTTTATTTAAATGTATTTACTTTGGTATTTATTAATTAGATTTTTATTTCTTGCTCTTTTCTTTCTCATTTTATCTTTCCTTTTTATATCTTGCTTCTTTTCTTTCTGCTATTTCTTCCTTTAAAAAATGGCTTATTATTATGACTTAAATTTCATTAATTTTAGTCCTTCAGCTTATTTTGTATTATAATAGACTATTTCTTTTGTAATTTTGATGGTGGAATAGGGATGGTTTGCATTGGGTTTTGTTATATTTCAAAATGTGTTTTTCTCTGTGTGATTATTGTTACTCTGGTTTGTTTTCCTTCTCTGAGTGGTATCGTGGATCAAGCCTTCAAAAGAAGGTTGCTTGCTAGGAAGGCTCAACATGAAAGTAGAAGAAATATACAGCTCAACAGAGCAACACATGAACTACCAAAAACAAGGCAACGTGATTCTTCCAAAGTCCATTATTTGTTATTAATTAAATGCACAGATATTGAGGAAGATTAAATGTAGACAGAAATCCAAGAGATTGGTATTTAAGGTGCTCAGTGACTTCAAAGATGTATAAATAAATAGCTGAATGAATCAAGAAAGGCAATGCAGGTTATTAAGGAGTAATTCTACAAAGAGCCACAAATGCTGATGGGGAACCAAACACAAAACTCAGAAATGAAAAGATCGGTAAGTGAAGTAAAAAACTCACTAGAAATCCTCACCAATAGTGGGATAAAGCTGAGAACAGAATTTTAGGACTTAAAGATAAGGTTGATGGATTACCACATTGTTATGGTTAATACATTGTGTCAACTTGGGGAGCCTAGAGATTTGGCTGAGTGACTCAGCAGGAAGCCAGGGTGCTTACTTTGTATACATCCTGAGCCTGTGGATCCTGAGCCTGTGGAAGAGGAGGGCATGGAGATTCTGTGAGTGCTACACACCCCCTAGGTGGGGGTAGCCTGTTTACAAGGTAAGGGAAAAAAAGAGGCAGCTTGCAACCATTCCTCCCTTTTGCTGGTTGTTTTGCTGTGCTCTGCTGCCATGAGCAGTTTGCCCTCTGCCATGTGCCACTCTGCCTCCGAGCCAGCCAAATATGCACTGAAACTTCCACAAACTGTAAGCGAAATAAACCTTTCCTTCCTTCATTTTGGGTGTTGAGTATTTTGTCTCAGCAATGAGAGAAAAGTAACCAAGACACACATACAGATCATAATAAAGAAAATAATAAGAATGTACAAGTAAGACATTCAAGTTAAAAGACAAAACTTAGAAGTGTTTTGTGTAGAAGTTAGGGAAGATGCAGACTAAAGGCATAGAAAATATATTCAGGGAAATAATAGCAAAAATTTTCCCTAAACATAGAAAAGATACGGGCATCCAAGTAGAGGGAGCATTTAGAATCAAAAATAGGCATGACCAGAAGAGAAATAACAACGTCATTTTCTTATAATTATAATGCCAAGACTACAGAACAAAGAAAAAAAATTAAGGTCATAAAATAAAAAAGCCAAGTCATTTATAAATGTAAACCTATCACAATAACTGAAAATTTCTCTTCAGAAAGTTCAAGGTCAGGAGGGCATAGAACAATGTATTCCAAGCCCTAAAAGAAAATAATTGTTAACCTAATTACTATATCCAGCAAAGCTATCCTCCAGAAATGACGGAGAAATTAAGGCTTTCCAAAGTAAGCATAAACCAAAAACATTCGTGATCACTAATCCAGCACTGGAGATGTTACTCAGCAAAATTCTGCACACCCAAGAGGAACAGTAGACAATCAGTTTGATCAAGCTTACATGTCTGTATTTGCTTTCCTGAGTAATCACTTTGAAGATAACAGTATGTAAAACAACAACCATTGTTAATTTCCTGTCACCTTGTCTGAAATTCAGTATTGCTTGTATTGTTTTTGTGTTATTTTATAAATGCATGTGTGTTTGTTAATATGTTTTCATTCTTTTATATTTAAAATAAAAACAAATAATTTTGCAAAGCTCAAAATATGCAATAAGAAAGAAATGCAAAAGTCACAACAGCTACCGCCAAAATTCAGAAGACCTTAGAAACTACTCTAAACAATAAAAAAAGAGGAATAGTAGACAGTCTAATGAGATTCAGAAAAGAGTCAAACATTGAAAAGAAAAACTCAAAGTGACAGGAATTAGTACACATCTTTCTATAATATCTTTACACATAAATGGTCTAATTCTTTAATTAAAAGACAAGATTGACAGATTGGAGTAAAACAAAAATTCCACCCAAATGAATGCAGTTTAAGAACATTGCTGTAGTCAAGGTTTACAAGGGAAACAATATATGACACATAATTTACAGGATTATTTTAA
Organism: Dinomys branickii; assembly: GCA_004027595.1. NCBI lineage: Eukaryota > Metazoa > Chordata > Mammalia > Rodentia > Dinomyidae > Dinomys > Dinomys branickii. The sequence goes on along the minus strand of PVLD010009161.1, from coordinate 36,322 downwards.
AATAGTCATCCAAAGAGTCACATACGAAGAGAATGAAGGAAATTTTACCACACACTAAAGACTCAGAAAATCCAGCTAAGGGCCTGGATCCCAAGGTGGTGTCCTGCATAAGTCCAGCTGGAGACTTAGAGCCCCTAACAATGCCCCCCATGAGTCCAGCTGGAGGCACACACAAAAGAAATAAATTAATAAAATAAATTTTTAAAAACATAACATTAAGTGAAGGAAATAAGACACACAAGCTCAAATATTGCATGATTTGTTTTATATGAGCAACACAAAGAACAAAATAGAAGGAAGCCATTCAGGAAATAGGGAGAAGTTCAACTACTTCCCCAAATTATAAATTCTATTGTTTTAAAAGTATTTTAGTATATATGCTAATTGGTTTCATTTATCATACGTGTTTATCTTATTTCACTGAAAAGAAGGACTTGTGTTATAATCTGTATGTTTCTTTTTTGTAAGAATCTTTTTGGGTTATGTCTTGTACACTGAGTAACTACTTTGATGATAATGATGCACTGTACAATAACAATTGTTATTCTCTTACTGTTTGAGTATAAATTTCTGTTTTGTTTTTTTCTTAAATGAAACACTTTAAAAAAGAAATGCATCTGACAAAGACATACACAAACTGAAACTAAAATGATGGAAAATGATATTGCATACAAACAAAGCCAGAAAGCAGGCTGGAATGGATACACTCATGTCTGACAAAGCTGACATCGACATAAAATTAGTCAAAGGAGAGAAAAAAATGTCAGCACATATTGGTAAAAAGGACAATCCACGAAGGAGATACAACACTTATAAACACATAGCCACCAGACTCGGTGTGCCCAACTTCATAAAACAAACATTACTCAGAATAAAGGGACAGGACATAGACCACAAAACAATAATAGTGAGTGATTTCATTACTTTCAAAAATAGCTCATTTGAACAAAAAAATCAAAACATAAATATCATAGTCAAACTATACCATAGTTCAAATGGACTTAAGAGATATCTATAGAATATACTATTCAATAACTACAGAATACAAATTATTTTAAGCAGCTAATGCAACATTCACAAAACATATCATATTTTAGTCCATAAGCAAGTCTTAATAAATGCAATAACTGAAATATTTTCTTACATCTCACCAGATTATAACAGAACAAAACTAGAAATCAACATCAAGAAAATAGAATAAAATTAACATATGGAAAAGGTTCAAACACATGGAGATTAAACAATTCAGTTTTGAACAATCAGTGGGTTATTGAAGAAATTAAACTGGAAATTTAAAAGTTCTAAAATGGGGTGCCTGTGGGTGCTGGGAAGAACTCTAGACACTTCAGGAACCCCAGTAAGCCACCACTGCACCTCCCTGACCAGAATGCGAGGTAAGCAGAACCCTGGGCACCCGTGAGGGCCTCAGTGGCCACTTCTTACACCCTTAGCATGTCTGTGGGTGCTGGGCTGAACCTTGGACATCTTCAGGAACCCCAGTGAGCTGCCACTGTGACTCCCTGACCAACGTGCAAGGCAGGCGGAACCCTGGACAACCTCTGGGGCCTTGGTGGCCAATCCCCACATCCCTAGCATGTCTGCAGGTGCTGAGAAGAACCCCAGATAGCTTCAGAAACCCTAGTGAGCCACTCTCACTCCTTCCTCACTAGTATGTGAGGCACATGAAGCCCTGGACACCAACTGGGACCTCAGTGGTCACTCCCAGCACAACCCGCACAACCCTGGGAGCCCAGCTGAAACCCTGACAGAATGAGCAGCCTCAGGAACTCGACCCTCACCCCTCCTCTGCTGATGTGGGAACCAGGCTTGGTCCTTGGCAATATCTCAAGCCTTGGTAACCATGACCTGCATCCCCTCTACTCTTGTGGGAGCCAGGCTGAACCCCAGACAGCTTCAGGAACCCCAGTGAGCCTCCCCCAGCCCTCCTACACACTCCTGGGAGCCAACTAAATGGAAGAAAGTTTCAGGAGCGTCTGGGACCCCACCTTGCAACCACACAGCAGCACAGGAGCCTCACTGAGCACTGGGGATCTATGGACACTCACTCTGCCACTCACACACAATTGGGAGAGCGAGGCTGTGCTCCAGGAAACCTCTGGATCTTCAAAAATGACAAAACGAAGGAGCAAAATGCAATCTCAGACCTTCGCACCACCCAGGACAAGTCCAGGAGACATCAACCCAGAAAAGCCTGAAATCACACACATGAAATTTCTGAAATGATAGCAACTGAAGTAAAAAAAAAAAAAAGAAAAAAGAAACAAACAAACAAACAAAAAAACCAACTCCATCAGGCAATAGAAAACATCAGATAAGAAATAATGTCTCAGGTATAAAGAGAAATGACAATAATGAAAGAATTGCTCAGCACACCCAAAGAAGACATTGATAAGAAAATAGAAGAGCATAGGCAACTCAAGGAAACCTTGAGTGAACAATATAGAAAACAACTAGAATGTGTGAAACAGATTCAAACAGATATCTAGGAAATTGAAAATTTCATCAAAAGCTGGCAAAACTGCCTGAACAAAGATGAAGATAGACTTTCAGACCTTGAAGACAACATTGCCACTAATGAACATGAAAGGAAGAATTTCTTAAATACAACAAGGAAACAGAAAATAGCAATTAAACAACTTCAAGATGAAGCAAAGAACAATGTCCAATTAATAGGTATCAATGAAACAGCAGGTGTCAACACAAATGACATAAAAAGACTATTTGCAGAAATAATAGAAGAAAATTTTCCAGGCATGGAAAAAGAATCAGACATACAGAGAAGTGAAGCATATAAAACTCCAGTTAATCATAACCAAAATAAATCTATACACAGACATATAATGATCAAGATCCCAGAAACTCAACAAAAGATTAGAATATTAAAAGCTGTTAGAGAAAAGAAACAGATCACCTATAAAGGAGTCTGTCAGAATCATGGCAGATTTCTCAACACAAACCATGAAGTCAAGAAGAGCTTGGAGTGAAGAAAAAACTTCCAAACCAGATTGATGTACCTTGAAAAATTATCATTGACATTTAATGCAGAAATAAAATATTTTCATGATAAAGAAGAGCTGAAGAAATTCATGAGTGCCAAACCAATCCTACAAAGAGTACTAAAAGATATTCCAGAAAGAGATTAAATAGACCACAGCAACAGACCAATAACAGAAAGGAACCAAGCAGAGCAAGCAATTAAACGGAGGGAAAAAGGAGGCTCCAACAGCAGGGAAATAACATGACAAAGATAAGCCAGAACATATCAGTTATAACCATCAATATAAATGGTCTCAATGCACCAATCAAAAGAAGCAGCCCGGAAAAGTGGATCAGGAAACAAAATTCAACTATATTCTGTATACAAGAAACATATTTAGTGCAAAAGGAAATTCATAGATTGAAAATTAAAGGGTGGAAAACAATACTCCATGTGACATGAACCCAGAAAAAAGCAGGTGTAGCTATTCTGTTTGCAGACAACATGAACTTCAAACCAAGAACAATCAAAAGAGATAAAGAAGGTCACTACATACTTGTTAGGGGAAAACTTTAAGAGGAAGAGGTAACAATCATAAACATCTATGCACCAAATACAGGAGCTCCCAACTATATAAGACAAAATTTAACAGACATGAAAAATGAAATAAGCAGCAGCACAATCATAACAGGGAGGTTTAACACATCACTGTCACAAAGAGATAGATCAACTAGACAAAAAATTAGCAAAGAAATAACAGAAATTAACCAAACTAATGAACAAATGGACTTAGTAGATCTTCATGGAGTGTTCCATCCAACAGCATCAGAATACACATTCTTCTCAGCTACACATTGAATATTCTCTAAAATAGAGCATAGCTAGCACGTAGAACATGTTTTAGTAAATGCAAAAGAATTGATATTATCCCATGTATACTATTGGTCCATAGTGCAGTGAAATTGGAAATTAATGACAAAAGAAATCACAAAAGCTTCATAAACAGTTTTTAACTAAATAACATCCTCCTGAACAACCAATGAGTCACAGATGAAATCAAAGTAAAAATTAAACACTACTTACAATCAAACAAAACTGCAGATACAACGTATAGGAACCTGTGGGATGCCATGAAAGCATGATCATTTCCACCAATGCAGAAAAAGCCTTTGACAAAGTCCAACACTAATTCATAATGAAAACGCTACAGAAAACCAGAATAGAACATCATGCTAAATAGTAAAAAATTCAAAGTTTTCATTTTAAAATCAGGACCAAGACTAGGATGTCCAATGTCACCACTCCTATTCAATATAGTTCTGGAAATATTAGCTACAGCAATTAGACAAGAGAGAGAAAAAAAGGAATAAGGATAAGAAATGAAGAAGAGAAATTAACATTATTCACAAATGACATGATACTCTACATAGAAGAGCCCCACAACTCCACTGAAAGGCTTATGAATTTAATAACCAAATTCAGAAGCACAGCTGGATACAAAGTTAACATTCAATAATCAGTAGCATTCCTACACACAAGAAACAAGCATGCTGAAAGAGAAATTAGGGAAACCACACATTTCACAATAGCATCTAAAAAGATGAAATACTTAGGAATCAATCTAACAAAAGAAGTGAAAGGTATATACAGTGAAAGTTACACTGTTCTGAAAAAGGAGTTCAAAGAGGATATCAGAGGCAGGGGTTATAGCTCAGCAGCACAAGTGCCTGCCTGGCAAGTGCAAGGTCCCAAGTTGAATTCCCAGTACCAAAAAAAAAAAAAAGAGAGAGAGAATATTAGAAAATGGAAAGATATTCCTTGGTCATGGACAGACAGGAAGAGCCAACATTGTGAAAATGGCCATACTCTGAAATTGTTGTACAGACTCAATGCAATTCCAATTAAAATATCACTAGTATACTTCACAGATCTAGAGAAAACATTCCTAAAGTTCATCTGGTACCAGAAGAGAGCTAAAATAGCAAAAGTAATCCTGGGGAACAGTGGAAAGGCAGGAGGCATCACAATTCCTGACTTGAAATTATATTACAAAGCTACTGTGATAAAATCAGCATAGTATCGGCATAAAAACAGACGTGAAAATCAATGGAACAGATTAGAAGATACAGACACAACTACAAACACACTCAGTCACCTTATCTTTCACAAAGGGGCCAAACATGTTCACTGAAAGAAAGATAGCTTCTCTAATAAAAGGTGCTGGAAAAACCAGTTTTCCACATGCCAAAGACTAAAACTAGACCCATGTCTTTCACAATGCAGTAACTAAAGTAAAATGAGTCAAAGATCTAAATATTAAAACAGAAACAGTAAATTTATTGAAAGAGAAAGTAGGCCAAAATCTTGAAGACATATGAGTAGGCAGAGAGTTCATTAACAGAAACCAAACTGCACAGGAAATATTTCAAAGAATGAACAGCTAGGATCTCATCTTATTGAACTTTTTGCACATCCAAAGAAATCACCAACAGAGTAAAAAGAAAACCCATGAATTGTGAAAAAATTTTAACCTATTGCCTTTCAAAGGACTTCTATCTAGGACATAAAAAGAATTAAAAGAAATCAGGTCCCCAAATTTAAAGACCCAGTCCAAAAGTGGGCATCTGAGATGAGTACACACTTCTCCAATGAAGAAATATTAGTGGTGAATAAATACATGAAAAAATGTTCAACATGGCTTGTTATTCAAGAAATACAAATAAAAACAACACTGAGAGTCCACCTCTCCCCAGAAAGAATGGCTATCATCAAGAAATCAACTAGTAACAAATGCTGGAGAGGCTATGGGGAGAAAGAAACCCTGTCCCACTGCTGGTGGGAGTGTAGATTGGTGAAACCATTGTGGAAATCAGTGTGGAGATTCCTCACAAAACTAAGATTGGAGGTCCCACTTAACCCAGCTATTCTCCTTCTGTGTATTTTCCCAGAAGAATTAAAAACATCATACCACAGTGATATATGTGCACCCATGTTTATAGCAGCACAATTTGTTATAGTTAAATCTTGGAAACAACTCAAATTCCCATCAACTGAGGAATGGATAAAAAAGATGTGGTAGTTTTATACAATGGTGTATTACTCAGCTATAAAAAAGATAAACTCGAGGCTTTTGTAGGTAGAAGGATGCAACTACAGACTATATTCCTAAGTGAAATAAATCGGATGCACATGTGTAAACATCATATGGTCTCCCTGGTGTAGGAACCTGAAAGAATAAGTAAAAGTCAAAGCATGCAATAGATGATAGGTAAGGGAAAGAAACTGCTCAAAGAAAGGAATGACTGGGATGAAGGAAAGAAGAAAAGAAAGAAGGAAAAAATATATGGATATACAAGAATAGCTGGGATAAGTGTACTGCTGATGTCCATTGGTTTATTAAAAGGAACATTTGATGCTTAAATTTTTCCTTTTTTGACCAATTTTGCATGATTACATCTGGTAATGTGAACAACTAATTTGAAGATAACAATATGCAATATAACAACCATTGTTGAATCCCTACTACATTGATTAGTGAAACTCTGTATCTTTTCTAATGATTTTATTTTTATTCCTTTAATTGTTTGATCAATCTTGTGTTCTTACATCTAATAATCTGAGCAACTTCATTGAAGACAACAATATGTAATATAACAACCATTGTTAACTTCCTATCACCTTGTTTTGAAATTCTGTATATTTTTTATTATTTTTGCTTTGGTTGTTGTTATTTTGTTCTCTTTTCTCTTTGAAATAAAAAAATCAAAAAATTCTAGAATGCAATGAAAATTGAAATCCAATGTCTACGAATTTCTGAGGTACAGAAAAGACAGTTTTAAAATGGTAGTTTATAGTCACAAATGCCTATGTTAAAAAATCTGAAAGATTTCAAATATATAACCTAATGATGCATTACAAGATGTTAGAAAAACAAGAACAAATCGAACCCTAAGCCAATTGATGGAAAGAAATAATAATAAAGATCAAATTAATCTGAATTTAATGAAACTAATTGAATAGTAATTTCACTAATTAATTAATTAGTGAAATTAAAGAAATAGAGACAATAGAAATACAAATGATGAATAAACAGCGTTGGCTTTTTGTAAAGATAAACATGAATGATAACTCCATAGGCAAACTAATCAAAAGAAAGAAAGAGAAGACACAAACTGGTACAATTAGAGATAAAAAGGTGGGATGTTACAAGAGTATCCACCGAAATCTGGAGGATCATTAGGGAGGATCTATAGTCAAACAAATTGAAGAGCATAGAAGTAAGTTTCTAGACACATATGACCTACCAATATTAAACCATGAGAATGTAAAAAGCCTAAACAAACCAAAAGCATGCCATGAGGTTAAGCCATAATAAAAAACCTCCCAACAACAACCCAGGAATTACTACTTACTACTGAATTTTACCAGACATTTAAAGAATGCCAAAGTTTCTCAAAGTATTTCATTAAATAGAAAGGAAGGAACAGTTACATACATAGAACACAAGGTCAATATCATTCTGATACCCAAACTGGATATGGACACAAATAAAGAAAACTATAAACCAATATCCTTGATGAATATGGATTCAAAAATCCTTAATAAAATACACACAAGCTGCATTTCAACATGGCTGAAGAGAGGAGGCACCACATTGGACTACTCAGAGAAAATCAGTGAAAACTACAGGCAGTTAGAAGAAAGGGAGGGATGTACATCCTGGTGCCAAAATCAGTCTGAAATAAGAGACTCGTAGATCAAACAGAACATAGACATAGGACTTTGTAAAAAGGCAAACCAGCCAACAGGGCTGCTCATGGAACTGGCACCTGTGCACAGACTAGGAGCCGCCATTGTGGCAAGTTTCCAAATAACTGATGGACGGCAGTAGTATGGCTAAACTAAGCCATGCAGGATAGATTTGGGTTACGAGCCCTTTCTCCCTTTTGCTTTTCTCCACACAGAGGATGCTGCATCCTGGGAGCAAATTCAACATCACACAGAGGAGCAAGTGACTAGGAAGCTGCTCCCTCCCCAGTAGGCCACCAGGGTTTTGTTTTTTATTTGTTTGTTTATCCATTTATTTTGTTGTGCCCCATAGCAGCTAACTGTAATCCCTAGAGAAAAGAAGTTTAGGGACCACAGCAGAGGTAGTGAAAGTAGTGAATGGAAGAGCACAAAACTTCCTACCCTGCGACTAGTGGCTTGAGAAACGGATGCACACATGCGGGATTTAAGCAGTCTTGGACCATTGTGGAGCAAAGGAGCAAAGGCTCAAGAAGTGGGAAGTCGGCATTCCCCATGCTGGAGAGAAGGTCAAAGGCGGATCAAGCAGCCTTGGGCTGTCTCAGGGGCAGAGACAGCACCCCTCCCCCTCTGCAACAAGTGGCTTACAGGATAGAGACCTGAGCGGAGGAGGCTGTGCAAGGACTGAAAGGAGCAAACTACACAGGATGGGCGTGGCCTCAGGCTGTCTCTGTCTGGGGGTACCACAGCAACTGGAAGAGTGATGCAGAGACCGACAGGCTGAGGAGACGTGGGTGGGCCACCAAGGCACATACCGAAGTTTCTGGCTGAAGAGTAACCCCAGCCCCTAGATCAGACCCATACCCAACACTAATCCTACTGCAGACATGGTGGGATTACCCAACATGGTTTTGGATTCTGACTTGAACACTACCACAGAACTGTGGACACCAGATGAAATTATTATGTTTGTTTGTTTGGGGGGTTTTGTTGTTGTTTAGGCTTTTACTTTTATTGTTTGTTTTGTTCCATTTGTCTTCTTTCTCTCTTTCCTAATCTTTCTTGCTTTTCTGATATTTTCATGTGAGTGAACATTGTCTCTCATGTTTCTGGTTCACTTCAATACTCTTTTCCTCTCTCCTTCATTTTTTCTCTGCTGTTCTCTGCTCCAGTTTCCCAAAGCTTGGGTGATCATCCTTTGTCCCCTACCCTTGCTTCTACTCTATTTCTCTTCCTTTATGTCTCTGTTTTGTTTCGTAGTCCTCTTAAATCCCCCTCAGGGTAAACTCATTTTAGTAAGGGGAAACGCATTGCATATAAGTTCCTGGTTTATGTTGGATTTTGTTATATAACTGTAGACATTGTTTCTGTGGTTAAAGGTACCAAATTAATAGTTACCATAGTGTGTCAGCTTCTAGGTTGTGCTCGATGCTACTTTTATTGCTAATTGTACTGTATTAGCCAGGGTGTCATGCATGTTGTAAAGAGTTGTTCTCCTTTGTAGGACAACACTGTAATTGTCTGGGGTCATATGCATCACCATATACCAGTACCAAAGGACTGGGTGCTGAGCCAAAATGATGATTTATTTTCATGTCTAATAAATTTGGAAGGTAGGATCATGGGACAGATCCACAGACCAAGAACCACCTACCAATAGAAGACATCTTTCAGGAATAGACATTACCTAGGGAAGCATCAAAGCCAGTGATAAAGCTATGTGCCATAAGAAAATTGTAAGCATCAACACAGAAAACAAAATAAAATTTAAAAATATGAAATGACAAGATGCAGAAGCAAAATACAACCCCAGACCTCCAGCCCACCCAGGACAAGTCCAGTGGAAAGCAAAATAGAGGAAATCAGAAGCCACTCATCTGAGTTTTCTAAAATGATAGCAGCAAAAGAAAAAAAAAAAAACCAGATAAATGAGGCCAAATAGAAAATCAAATTAGAAATAATTATAGAAATAAAAAATAAATGACTATCACAATGAAGGACTTGCTCAGGGAATGTAGAATAGACAGAGATTTTTAAAAATAGAGGAACTTAGGAAAATAATGGAAACCATGAATGCCCAACATAGGAAAGAAATGGGACCTGTGAAACGGATTCAAGCAGAGAGCCAAAAGATTAAACATTCCATTGAAAGTATGTGCACATGATTGAGCCAAGGCAAGGATAGACCATCAGATCTATAAGAGAGGATTGTGGTGAGCAATCATGGAAAGAAAGATATGTTAAAAATAAAAAAATAGCCAGGGACCATGAAAAATCAATAGAAGAGCTGCAAGAGGACATAGAGAACAACATAAGATTTATCAAAAAGCATGAGAAAGCAGGAGACAGCACAAATGCCATGAAACACCTGTTCACAGAACTAGTATATATGCACTCAATACTGGTACATACAACTATGTAAAACAAATATTAAAAGACTTGAAAAAATAAATAAGCTCTATTATAATTGTAATGGGGACCTCAATACTCCACTGTCACAAATAGATCAACTAGACAAAAAAAATTATCAAAGAAATATCAGAACTGAGCCAAACCTGTGTACAAACGGACTTAGAAGATGTCTATAGAATGTTCCATGCCACAACATCAGAATACACATTCTTCTGAGGTGCATATGGGATGTTCTCAGAAAAGACCATGTAGGATATGAGGGCAATCTGGCTGCAACATCTGTCACCCCATTAATTGCCAGAGTTGATTCAGCTGATCTGACTGGCTAGAAGGGTGTCCCCTTCCTACTTCAATGCTCTATGTGTGTCTCTCCTGAAGCTGTGTGCTCAGTCAAAGAGGATGAACACCCCTGAAAGAGGACTACCATACCTTGGTCAAGGTCATACGAGTAGCTGCACTCCCCTGCTAGAACCAAACAAGCTATCAAATTAGACCATATTTTAGTCATTAGAACATACTTAAGACAATGTAAAGGAACTGAAATTATTTCATGCATATTGTGAGACCATAGTGCAATGAAATTGGAAATCAATGACAAAAGAAACAATAAAAGAACTCCATGAAAACATGGAAAGTAAATAACACCCTCCTGAACAACTGATGAGTCAGGGATGAAATTAAAAAAAAAATAAAACAGTATCTACAACTAAATGATAATGCTGATCTAACATACTGGGACTTATGGGATGCAATAAAAGGAGTTCTTACAGGGAAATTTATAGCAGTGAATGCTCACATGAGGTAAAGAGAAAAAACTCAAACAACCTAAAGTTGAACCTCAAACTTCTAAAAAAAGAAGAACAAGTTAAGTCCAAATCTCATACAAGGGAGGAAATTATAAATATCAGAATAGAAAGTAATAAAATTGAGACTGTGGACACAATACTGTACAAAGAATCAATGAATGGAAGAGTTGGTTCTTTAAAGATTAAATAAAATTGATAAACCCTTAGCCAATCTCATCCAAAAAAGGAAAGAAAAGTCTCCAATTCATGCAGTTAGAAATGAAAAGAGTGAAATCACAATGGATCCAATGGAAATATGGAAAATTATCAATACTTACTTTAAGAACCTTTATTCAAACAGAGTGGAAAACACTGAATAAATGGAAAGATTCCTATATTCGTATGAGTTACCAAAAGTGAATTAAGAAGATATAAAAATCCTAAATAACCCAATACCAGTCAATTAAATTGAAAACATCATTAAAACTTACCAATAAGAAAAACCAAGGTCCTGATGAATTCACTGCTGAATTCTATAGGAAATTTAGAGAAGATCTAATGTCATTACTCCTCACACTTTAATGATATTGAAAGGGAAGCAATACTTCCAGAGTCATTCCTGGAAACAACTATTACCCTGATACGAAAACCAGAGAAGGATCTAATCAAAAAAGAGAACTACCAGTCAATCTCCGTAATGAACTTAGACACCAAAGTCCTCAATAAGATACTGACAAATAGAATTCAGCAAATTATCAAGGAGATTATACACCATGACCAAGTAGAATTCATCACAGGGGTGGTTCAACATATGCAATCAATAAATGTAATACACCATATCAACAGAGCCAAAGTCAAAAATCATATGATCACCTCAATAGATGCAAAAAAGCATTTGACATAGTACAACACCCATTCATGATTTTTAAAACCCCTGCAGAAAATTGGATTAGATGGCCTTTACCTCAATCTGATATAAGCCATTTATGACAAATCAACATCCAACATCATACTAAGTGGTCAAAAACTAAAAGCTTTCACTTTAAAATCAGGAACAAGATAAGGCTGTCCATTATCACCACTCCTATTCAATATAGTTCTGGATATATTGATCAGAGAAATTAGATAAGAGAAAGAACAAAAAAGGAATAGAAATGGGAAAGGAGGAAATTATCATTATTTGTAGATGACACAATACTGTGCATTGAACACTTCCAAAAACTCCACCAAAAGACTTCTAGATTTAACAATCAAATTCAGTAGCATAGCAGGATATGAAGTCAACACCTAAAAATCAATAGCATTTCTGTATGCAAATAACAAACTCATAGAGAGAGAAATTAGGAAAACAACACCTTTCACAATAGCATTCAAAAATATGAAATGCTTAGGAGTCAATCTAACAGAGGAAGTAAAAGATCTCTATATTGAAAATGTACTCTTTTTTTAAAAAAAGGAGATCAAAGAGGATTTTTAAAAATGGAAAGATATCCCTTGCTCTTGGGTTGGAAGAGCCAACACAGTGAAAATAACTACACTTCAAAAATTGTTATACAGATTTAACGCAATCCCAATTAAAATACCATTAACATACCTCACAGAACTAGAGAAAATTTTATAAAATTCATCTGGAATCAGAGGAGACCTAGAATAGCAAAAATAATTCTGGGCAACAAAGGCAAGGCAGGGAGCATCACATTCCCTAACTTGAAATTATACAGAGTTACTATGATAAAAATAGCATTGTACTGGGAAAATAAACAGACCTGACAATCAGTGGAACAGAACAGAAGATACAGAAACAACTCCAAATACACTCAGCCACCTTATCTTTGACAAAAAGGCCAAATGCATTCACTGGAAGAAAGATAGCCTCTTTAATAAATGATGCTGGAAAAACTGGCTTTCCACATGCCAAAGACTAAAACTAGCCCCACAGCTCCAATCATACACTAAACTAAAATCAAAATGGTTCAAAGATCCATTAAAATAGAAACACTAAATAGAAACATATTAAAATATAAACACTAAATCTGCTGAAAGAGAGAACAAAAGTCTTGAAAACATTGGTGTAGGCAAAGACTTCATGAATAAAACCCAGTCTCACAGGAAATATTGTAAAGAATCAACACCTAGGATATCATCTTATTAAAAGCTTTTACATAGCAAGAGAAATCACCAACAGAATGAAAAGACAACCCATAGAGTAAGAAAAATATTTAACCAGCTATTCCTCAGACAAAGGAATATAGACATATAAAGAACTGAAAAAAATCAGATCCCCCAAATTTAAAGACCCAATCCAAAAATGGGCATCTGAAATGAATGCACACTCAGCAAACAGCAGGCAGCAAATAAATATATGAAAAAAACATTCACCGTCACCGGTCTTTCAAGAGAGGCAAATTAAAACAGTGCTGAGATTCCATCTCACTCCAGAAAGAATAGCTATTATTGAGAAATCAACCAATAACAAACACTGGAGGGGAAGCAGGGAAAAAGGAACCTTTCTCCACTGTTGGTGGAAGTGTAGACTGGTGCAGCCACTGTGGAAATCTGTGTGGAGATTCCCCCAAAAATTAAAACCCAGAGGTTGTATTTGACACAGATATTTCCCTTCTTCCTATCTTCCTGAGAGAATGAAAAGCATCACACTATAATGATATATTCACACCCATGTTCATAGCAGCACAATTTTAAATAGCTAAATCTAGGAAACAACCCAAATGCCCATCAACTGATTAATGGATAAAGAAGAGATTTTTTGTATATAATGGAGTACTACTGGGCCATAAAGGAGGATAAACTGGAGGCTTTTCTAGCTAAATGTGTGGACTTTGAGACCACACTCAAAAGTGAAATAAATTGGACACGTGTAAATATCACATTGTCTTTCTGGTGTGAGAAACTGGAAGTGTAAATAAGGACCAAAATGTATAATAGATATTGTAAGAAAGGAAGAAAATGTTCAATTAGAGAGGGGAACTAGGGGGTGGAGAAAGGAAGGCAGGGAATAGAAAAAGTGAAAAAAGAACAATAAAATGGCAACAAAGCTTTGTAAAGAAGGAAGGAAAAGTTCTTGGGGGAGGGGAATAGCAAGAAAGAGGAATCAAATATATGTCACGTACAGGTTCAAGTCCCCTGTGATGAATGTGATCATTATGTGTAAGCAAATTGTACCAATAAAGTTAATTTTAAAAACTACACCAAAAGCAATAACACACCTAAAAGAAATGTACCGAACTCAAGTTGGTTTAACTTCAGGGATGCAAGGATGTTCCATCATCTGTGAATTAATAAATATAATGCACCATAGTAACAGAATCAAGGGTAAAAATCACATGATGATCTGACTGGATGAAGTACAATACTTTGACAAATTCAATATCGCTTCATTATAAAAGCCCTGAAGAAACTAAGTATCAAAGGCCCATACCCCAACCTAGAAAGGGTTATGTAAGGTATGTTGGTCATTAACATCATATTGTATGGGAAGAACTAAAAATATTTTCTCTAAAATTAGAAATGAGACAAGGACATCCAACCTCACTGCTCTTACTCAATGTAATACTCAAAATTTTATCATAAGTAATCAAGATGAAGAAAAAAGTGATATAAATAGGAAAGTACAAAGTCAAATTATCTGTATTTGCAGACAATAATATGACCCTATACTTATACTGGAATGATCTGTGAATATTTAAATTAAAATATTTATTAGAGTGAAATATATATTGGCATTAATTCCCCATCAAAACACAGTTTGAACAAACTTATTCTATGGTTCTTGTCACTTTTTGAGTTGGTTCTAGAAGTCTGTGTGTGTGTGTGTGTGTGTGTGTGTGTGTGTGTGTGTCTTTTCATGGCTGCCTCAATGTCTACTCACTTCTAAAGATGAATAGAAATTTCTTTCAAATAAAATACCATAGTGTGTCCTCATTCAATTTATTCACCAGATCTGGCACCATGTGCCTTCTGGCTCTTCTCCAAAGTCAAAATGGCTACCAAAAGTTAACTTTTTGAATTAATTCAGGACACCAAGGCAGCCATAACAGTGTAACTAAAGACAAACTAGGAATAGGTTTTCCATAACTGCTTCAAAAAGTGGCAAGAAAGATGGGGAAAGTATGTAGGAAGAAAGGGGGAAGATTTTGAGGGGGATTAATAGCAATGTGTTTTTCATTACAGTATTGTTAAAATTGTAAAATGCACCATAATTTTGGCCATACTACATAAGTATATTATAAAATGTTCAGCATCTTTGGCCATGAAGGAAATGCAAATCAAACTACACTGAGATTTCATCCCATCTCCATCAGAATGGCTGTCATGAAGAATACAAAAAATAGTAAATGCTGTCAAGGCTCTGGGGAAGGAACCATGCTATACTACTAGTGGGCATGTAAATTAGCACAGCACAATGGAAACCATTATGGAGCTTCCTCAGAAAACTAAAACTAACACTGACGTATGATATGTCATTCTACACCGCTCCTTGGTACACATCTGAATGAGTGAAGGTCACCATCCCGTAAAGATAGCTGCACACCCGTGCTTACTGCAGCACAACTCACAGTACACAAGATATGGAGTCAGCCTGAACTACACTGCAGTAACAGCCATCAGTGGATGAAGGAAGGAACACAATGCAGCATATGTGCTCAGCAGAGTATTATTCGGCCATGAAGAAGAATGAGATGTCATTTGCAGGAGGATGAATGGAAATCAAGATCATTATTAAGAAAAATGAACCGGATCCAGAAAGACAATCATGTTTCCCCTAACGTACGGAATTTAATTTAAAAAAAAAAAAAAAACAGAAGATGTGAAAACAGACTACAAGAACGGGCATAAGAATGAGAGAGGTGAGCATGTAGCCAAGTGTAACAGGAGCGGTGAATAAGACAAAAGCATTGCATGTGCACGTATGAAAATGTCAGTTGAGACCCAACGTTTAGTAATGTTAATATGCAATAATACAAATATGTTAAAACCACAGCACACATGAAGCAGAACGGCGTTGTGTAAACATGGGCTTTGAATGCTTACAAATGTGCGCTGAGTACTCCACTCTGGATCCGCTGTGCTTAAATATACTGTTAAGAATGTGATCGACAAATAGAAAATGGAGTCTTCCAAATGCTCAGCACTTCCAATGCTCGAGCAGAAAAGACAGAGGAAGAGGGGGAGGTTTAAAAAGCAACAAGCAGAAGTGCTATTAAATGCAACTACAGTGGCTATTGATATACCATGTTGTGTGTGTGAATGGGCTAAATATATAAACTGAAATACAGAAATTGGCAGCTTGACTTTTTAAAAACATGGGAGCTAAATGTATATTATGTATGATATAGCTATTTTACATATAATGATTTGGATATGTTACGATGGAAGGGATGGAGATGACATAATTTTAGCACTGATTAAAAGAAAGCTAGAGTCCCTATTATTTTAGAGAATGCAGGTTTATAAGCAAAAAAATTATCAGAGATAAAAGATGGCTTTCCATAATGATAAAAGAGTCAATTCTCTAAAAAGACATAACAATTTTAACAGTGTATGTACCCAACAGAGTGTCAAAATGCTTCATGCAAAAAGCAAAAGAAGAAATGGACAAATCCTCTATTACCCTGAAAGCCTTCAGCACCCCTCTGTCAGCAATTGATAGATCAAACAGGCAGAAAATCATTAGAAGAACAGTTGACCCGAACAGCACCATCAATCAGCTGGATCACATTAGCATTTATAGAACACTCTATCCAACAACAGCAGAAAATGCATTCCCCTCCAGTTCACAGTGAGCATTCACCAAAGGAGGGCATATTTGTGGCCATAAGGTCACAAAAGGGCACTTAAAATACAAGAAATCAGACTGGTCTCAGGAAACAACATAAAGAAATCAGCAACAGAAAGATAGCTGGTTCCCCGAAATATTTGGATATCACACATGACCCTTCCAGATAACACACGGATAAAGAAAATTATTCGGATAATTTAAGAGAATTTTGTACTAAGTAAAAATAACAATTCTTTCCTCTTTTTTCAGTTTTAATTTTTATGAGTACACCTTTGCCGTACACAATGACCGGCTTCCTCGTGGGGAGCTGGTGCACGTACACAGCTCTTTTTGCATTACTTTTACCCCCTCCTTTCCTGGTCCCTCCACCTTCTGATCCCCGCTTGGATCATTAGAACAGAATAGAAGACAGAGAGACAACACCAAGCACATTCGACTATTTTATCTTTGACAAAGAGACCAAAAACATAGACTGGAGGAACGATAACTTCTTTAATAAATGGTAATGGGAAAACTGGCTCCTGAGTGCAGAAGCTTGAATCTAGAATCATTCCTCTTACCATGCACTGAACTAAAATCAAAATGGATCAGAGAACTACATGTTAAAGTGGGAACACTTAAATTTCTGAAAAATAAAACAGATAAAACTTCTGAAGTCATGGAAATAGCAAGGTCATTCTGAATAGAAGCCCAGTTGCATAGAAAATAGTGCTACAAATCAACAAGTGTGATCATATCAGTTTTCAAAACTTATGTATGAGAAAGAATCAACATATAGTGTGAAGAGAAAGCCTACAGAAGGGAAAAAGAATTTTGCAGGTTAGTTTGGAGACAGAGGACTAACATGTAGAATATATGAAGAACTAAAAAACAGTTGCCCCTCATATAAAAGGTGCAGTCAACCTGAAATGAATAGACACTTCTGAAAGAAGAAATGTAAATGGACAGTAATATATGAAGAAATGTACAACATTGCTGGTCACTAGAGAAATATATATTAAATCAACACTGAGATTCAATCCTACCCCAGAAAGAGTGGCTATCATCAAGAAATCAAATAATAACCAATGCTGGCAAGGCCAAAGAGAGAAACAGAACCTTCTACCTTTGGAATGAAAACTAGTACAATCACTATGGAAATCAGTATGGAGATTCCTCAACAAACTAAAATTAGAATTTCACTTGGTCCAGGTTTTCCCCTTGTAGGTATCTTCCTAAAATAGTTAAATACATATCAGAGTGATGTATTCATACCCATGTTTATAGCAGCACAAATAATAATAGCAAAATCTTTCCAGAGGCTTATGTTATCAACAGATGAACAGATAAAGAACATGTAGTACTTCTATGCAGTGGAGTACTACCCCGCCATAACGAAGGACAAACTTGAGTCATCTGTGGGAAAATGAACACACCTCAAGGACAGTATTAACTGAAACAAATCAGACACACAGGCTTACCTTAGTATGTTTCACTTACATGAGAAATCCAAAATGTAAGTAGGGAACAAATAAAAGATCGATAACAGAAAGCAGGAAAAGCTGTTACATGTGATAAATGAGTGATGAAAATTAAATTGGTAGAAATAAATGCTTATCATAGAAATTAAGAAAGATCTAGAATCAATAATCAAAGTCTACACATTAAGCTAGCTATTATGGTTGATACATTGTGTCAACTTGGAGAGTCTAGAGGTTTGGCTAAGTAACTCAGCAGTTGTAAATCTTGGGGTAAAAAGGACATACCCTTACCCTTCTGGGATGTTGTTTATTGTGTTAATTTGGGAAGTTTAAAAGGTTAACTACGTGATTCAGCAGAAAGCCAGGGTGCATACTTTGTATACATCCTGAGCCTGTGGAAGAGGAGGGCATGGAGACTGTGTGAGAGCTACACACCCCCTGGGTGGGGTTAGGCCGTTTGCAGTGTGGGGGAAGAGAAGAGGCTGCTTGCAGCCATTCCTCCCTTTTGCTGGTTGTCTTTGCTGTGCTCTGCTGCCATGAACAGTTTGCCCTCTGCCATGTGCTAGTCTGCCTTTGAACCAGCCAAGTATGGACGGAAACCTCCACAAACTGTAAGCTAAATAAACCTTTCCTTTCTTCATTTTTGGTGTTGGGTATTTTGTTTTAGCAACAAGAGTAAAGTAACCAAGACACTAGCAAAAGGAATGAAATTTAAGCCTAAAGCAAGAATGAGAAAATAAATAATAATAATCATAAATAAAGCAGAAATCAAGGAAATTCAGCCAGGAAGACAATGGAGCAAATTAACAAAGTTAAAAGTTAGTTCTTTGAAAAAATCCCTTAATATTGATAAACTTGTGATTAGATGACTCAAAAAAGAGAGACGACATAAATTATCTGTGTCAGAAATAAAACAGGGGTCATCACTACTTGACTCAGAGACGTTGCAATGAAAGTAAAGGAACATGAACAACTCCACATCTGCCACATATTTGATATTTTAGAAACAAATCAATTTCTTGAAAGTTGCAGGTGACCAAATCTCACACAATGAGAAGCAGATCTTTTGAACAGGCTCTCAGGTAGGATTATATACAAAAGGAATTAAATATTGAAGAATATTATTAATTACCTCAATAAACCCACAGCATCAGCACTCATTACAACAACAGAACATAAAGCAAGGCCTGGGTTACACAGTATAAGCAATGACAGCAAGGCCGTAGGACAGGAGGAGAATATGCAAAAGCCAGTTTCTTTCCTCTATTCCAAAAACAGATCACTGTAATGTGAAGTTTTAAAAGAATACTATTAATAGTATCACCGATGCATGGAACACTTGGGTACAAGTCTGAGGACATGTGCCAAGACCTGCACGAGGGAAGCTGCAAAACACCGATGAGGAAACAAGTCAAGCGCTGCATCCATGGGGTGAAGGACTCGGTGTGAGGCATTGCTTTGTCTCGGGTTAACCCATAGCTTCAATACGACCCAAATCATAATCCCAGAAACCTATTTTGTAGATATCAACAAACTGATTCTAAAGTTTATGTGAGAAAGAAAAATACACAGAACAGCCAGCACGGCCCTAAGGAACAAAGTCAGAGGGCTTCGATCAGGTGATTTCAAGACTGGACTTTAAAAGCCACAGCAGCCAAGAAAGTGTTGTTGACAAAAGAACAGACACAGATCAATGGGACAGAGTCAAAAGCCAGCAGAAGCACTGCCAGTTGATCTTTGACAGAGAAGCGAAGGCAATTTAATACAGAATAGATCATGTTTTCAGCAAATTGTGCTGTAACAATTGGCTGTCTATATTTTTAAAAGAGACACCTAGACATAGACCTTAGCCTTTCACTAGCATTAACTCAAAAGAAATGATAGATCTCAAAGCAAAATTCAAAACTCCAGGCATCCAAGAAGAAAATTACACAGTTAAGTGGAATAAGGAGGAGCTAGCCTAGGAAAAATTATATGTGGTCTCAGGTTTTGTGGTGCATTTTTAAATACAACTAGAAAAACATAATCTAGGAAAGAAGAAATTGATAAGTTTCTCTAAAAGGGAAAATCATTTACTCTGAGGGACAGTGTCAGGATAAGCCACAGACAAAGAGAAAATTTTTGCAAAAACCAAGGATGATAGGGATTAGTACTTAAAATTCAAAAGACCTAACTCTTAAAACTCAATAACAAGGAGACAAGAAATCCAATTAATGAATGGTTAAAACATCTGAACAGACAGCTCACGTGGAAAAATGCACATGGAAAACAAGCAATGGAAAGGGATTTGTACTAAAGAATTACAAATGAAGACCATTAGGTAATCCGTGTACACTTATAACGGAATGACGAATAAAGTACACAGTAATACTGATGTGGGGACAGGACTGGAAAAACAGGAACTCACATCAGTTACCGGGCTGAACGGAAAGCAGCACAGCCGCTTTGAAAGGTGGCTTGGAAGTTTCTTGTAAAGCTGAACACATTGTTACTCTTTCGTCCTTATTTCACCAGAGTGATTTGAAAATTCCTGTCTCAACATGAGCAGATGAAACCCTCTTGCAGACATTCCCAGCAGCCTTATCCCTGACACCAAGACCTAGAAGCGCAGGTGAAGTGGTGAGCAAAGTGTGGGCCACCTGTTGGTTCAGTATGCTATTACTCACCAACACAAAGAAATCATCAATGCACAGAGAGCCACGGCCAAATTGCAGATGCGTGTAGCTAGGTGAAAAAACTCAGCTTGAAAGTGCCCCTTTGTACTGTATGATTCCATTACACGGTGGCCTGGAAAAGGCAAGACTACAGACATGGTGAATGTACCAGTGGCTGCCACAGGCTTAGGGAGCATGCCAGTTAATCATAACTACATCACCCTGACTGGATTAAGAGTCTTCTGGAGAGGAGACTGGGTCATGGAAGTGCTATACTCCTCAGTGAGTACTCCTGGCTGAGAGCACTGAGGAGGGGTTCCAGCTGGAGAAGGAGGGTCACCAGGCAGGTTGAGCCTGTAAGAGGGTGCTCTTCCTGTCTTCTGCTTATTGACCACCATGAAGTGAATGGCTTTGTTTCACCACCCCCTTCTGCCGCGATGCTATGCCTCACCTCTGGCCCGCAGTGGTGGAACCAGCTCACTGTGGACTGAACACTCTGAAATCATGAGGCCAAAAACCATTTTCTCCCTTAATATGTACTCATCAAGGGTTTTTGCCCCTGCAATGGGAAAGCTAACAGGAGGAGGAAAGATGAAGAATAAGCGGGGGAGGCCAAGATATTATTAATAAACTACTGTGTGTGATACAGTAATGGTAGACACATCACTATGTAGTTCTCAAAACCCATAGGACGTGGTGGTACAAAGATTAGCCTCGATGTATATAAATGTATTTGAATGTGTGGTACAGGTTCCTTACAGGAAGTGGGCAAGAAAGATGCTGACCATGAACTTTGGAAATGAGTAGAGTTCCAGACTGAAGATAAAAGCAACTCTAGACAAGCTTTGTGCCGAGTTGATATAGCTGACCCCACAGGACCACGAGTAAGCAATTCCGGAACCACTAACTACATACTTTGAAATGGAACAATTAAGTAAAGAGTTCTCCCTGGAGTGTGAGCAGGGGAAGAAGCTAGAATGGTCCATATGGAACCAGATCAGCATTGGAATGAGCGGTGTGACTCTTGTTTAACTGAACATGGATACAGAGATGGGAGTATATATGCACGCGTTATATTCACATGCAAGTCAAAATACATGTGTGCCCACATTCTCCAGGAGCAATGGCATTCAGCAGCAAGAAAATATTAGAATCTAGACCTTGGTTTCTAATGTCACATTCCATAAAAGGAACCAGGATTTCATGAGGGAAATATCAGACTCTGGAACTAGGACAAGATATACAGCAGGTAAGAAAGTGCACACACACACACACACACACACACACACACACACACACACACACACGTGCGCGCAATGATGGGACACATCAGAAGGACACAGGAGCCAACAGAAAGTGTTTTTAATCAAAGCCAGAGTCTCCAGTGAAAGCTAGAACATTTTAATGAACAAAGTTAATAGTGCTGGATTATAATCTACTACTTAAAATGAGTACCCATGAGTCCATATTGATCTCAGTGGACGACTGAATAAGAAAACATCTGGGAAAGGAGTGAAGGATCTCCACAAAGGAATCTCAGGTAACTTACACAGACGCTGAATCATTCAGGTACAGGTGTGGAACCCTATTTTTCATAAGTACCGGCTGCACAGAGTGGCTTCCCACCCAGATTGTGCCTGAAAACCGGGTGAAAGAGGACTTCACAGAGGAGCTGATCGACACCACCAGGTCCTGGGGAAGGGTGCAGGCTTCTTCAAATGTGGGGAAGATGGCGCTTTAGCTCTGTGGTATTTTCTGCAAATCTGTGAGCCCATCTAACAAGGGAGCACCATCAGACTTGGCCCAGTGGGAGCCCACTTTATGACATACTTGACCAGCTTTCCTCAAATCTACCACACTCCACACTAAGGGGGCAAGTCTGAGCACCTGCCTCTGCCCAGAGGAGCCTCCAGAGTCCTGGAAACCGGGAGTGATGCAGAATCCAGGTGTAGTTCTAGAGTAGAAAAGGTTACTAGGTAAAACCTCAGATCTGAATAAAGTGTGGATCCCAGACAACACTAGTGTATGGTACTGGTTCTCTAACCTCCTCGCCTGCATGGTTTAATAATATGAAGATGGGCAGAGGGGGATAGGGAAGCTCTTTGTCGCATTTTATACTGTTTTTAACCTGAAGTTGTCTTAAACAAAAGTTAATTTACATATAAAATTGTGATAATTATAGACCCCCAAACCCCAAGAAAAATGAATAAAAGACTAAATGCATTCTATGGAAAAAAATCATTCAAATATAACAAAATTAGAAATAAGTAAGAAATTTTAAGGTATATATAATATTTTTCAGTCATCAAAAATGGAAAGTTGGAGACTTCTTGATATTATTCTAGGGTTTAGGGATCAATTTGATTGACTTACACTCTGAAAATACATTGCTAAAGTTGCTCTTACTTGAAATTTATTTTCAAGTATTCTTACCCTTATGCAGTAAGACTGCATTGATCTGGGGTGTGGCAAGAATTATAAAATAGCGAGCTTTCGCTAAGCACTTGTAACAAACTAAAATAAATCTGCATTCTATTATGGATTAAAACATTGCTTCCCCACTTAGATAATTACACAGATATTTTGAAGCCCTCTTCTGAATCATTTATTGCCAACACAAACAAATTATATTAGCCTATTTTACTTTTATACTAAAAAATCTATTATATTGTAGTATGTTATTATACCAAAATGACTGAAGATACTTTTAAAATTATAACATTTAGCTCCAGCAGTGTAACTGGTACAGTATTCCTCCTGAGGACTGAGAGGACTTTTTGGAGCTCACACTTATAGGAGTAGGCAATTCGAGATTAATCTGAGGCTCCCAGGGTCTAGAGAGTAAGATGTGTGTCATTAATGCAAAGAAAAACTTAAGGCGAAAAATACAAAACTTCCAACGGCAAGGCTCTTGTCTTAGCCACCTCCTCATCCTTGACAGGCAATGCCTGAAACTCACCCTTAAAGGAGAAAAGGCTTCTTTTGGCTCACAGCTCCTAGAGGCTGGGCGCCAGGGGCTGCTCCCAGCAGGGCAGCGGGAAGCAGAGCGGGAGGGGAGGAGCCAGGGAGGGAGCTATGTCCTTCCAGGCCACGCCCCATTACCTCCTCTTGGGACCAGTCCCTCCTCCCAACAGCCAGTCAGCTATCAGCTCCTATAAGCCGCCATCTCCCAAAGGACCTGCCTGTGATCCATTGCAGAAGGCCTTTGGGAGTCTAGACGTAAGGGCACTAGGCGGTGGGAGGAGGCTGCCCTTCAGCGGGTGGTCTCTGCCCAGGCAAGCGAGAGAGAAATCCAGGGCAGCAGCGGAGGAAGAGCACTGCTCTCTGCTCTCGTGGTCTCCTCCCAGCCAGGTCTCCACGGGCCCCATCCGCAGCCTGTCCTGGTTCTCTTCCTCCCCCAACCCCCAGTCTCAGTGGCCCCGTGTTCCTGAGGCTCTCTGAGGTCCACTGCCTCAGTCCTCAGCAGGAGGAACAGAGAGAGCTGGACTTGGGCCCCTGGTGGTGGGGATCTGGGCTCAGCTGGACAGCACATGGCCGGCTAGGCTCTGGACTGCAGAGGGAGGCATTGTGAGAGGTGCCCAGGCTGAGGCCAAAACACAGACCAAGCAGAGGCCCTTGGGCTCGAGGGAAGGAGGGGCCGTGGTGGGAAGGCAGCCCAGGCTCCCTTCCCAGGGGGAGATTAAGTATTTTACATCCTCATTTGTTTAACACTCATCTCCTCCAAAACCCTACAAGAACCCCATTAGTAATAGCTAATATTTATTTAGTTCTCGGAGACAGGCTCTGGGCTAAGAGGTTGACATGGATTAGTTCATTTCATTTTCAGCAAATCTGGAGGAGGCTCTGATTTTCTCTGTAATGAAGAAGAGAGGATTGGGGCTGGGGAGGGGGTAGATTGGCCAGCCATTGCAGCCCAACAGGACGTGTTGCGCCCACACCGACCACAGCAAGGCTTGGGAGGGTCTCCCCTTGCACCCCGCCGTGTGGCACCCCAGCCCCAGGCACTCTGGGGGACCTGGCCGTCACATGGACAGTGAAGGCCCACTGCGAGGCCTGCTCCGGACCCTGACAGTAGCAGAGGTGTTGGTAATCCTGGGACTCACACATTGCTGGATGACAGGTAGGAAAATCAGCCAGCCTAAGGCCCAGGGACCTGGGGATCCAGTGCAACAGGGAAGATGCATGTCGAGCCAAGTCATTTCCCACTCACACGTGTGAGGGAGCTCAATCTCCACCCCAGCGGAGCGCCGCGTGCTACAGCCTCCTTCAGGGAGGGAGGCAGAGGCCTTCCCAAGCCAAGCAAGCTCCCTTGGGGCCGGTGGCCAGGTGCAAAGATGGTGAACAGAAAGCTCTGGTAGAAGGAAAGGCCCTGGCCAGGCCAGAAGGCTAGGGCAGGGTTGAACTTTGCCCCATGTGCAGTGCTGAGGATCCACTGGGAACCTTGACCTTTCATGTGCAGCTCCCCAGCCCCAGACCCTGTGCCCCTGTGCTCAGGACACAGCGCGACCTGAGAGGCACATGGGTAGTGCCCAGGGCTCGGGGTGGACCTCCGGATGCCCACACACCGTACTACCTGCGGGATACCTTTCCTCTGCTCCCTACAATTGGGACCTCACAGCCAGATTCCGAGGGAAAGGGCTCACTTCTGTCCAGAGCACAGAGGTGGAGTAGCGGCTGCTCAACAACTGCAAGGTCAGTCTGCCGGCTCAGCACTCCGTCGCAGTTTCTGAGATAGTGGCGCCTGCGCGCTGGAGAGGAGTGGGAAGGGAAGCCCGTCCCAAGATTTGCACAGCCCCTCCCTCCGCAGAGACCCAGGCCACACAAATCCCATCATCCCAGCCTTTTATGTACTCATTACCGTGGTTTGGGAAACATTTCAAAATTAGACAAGCATTAGCTTAGCTTATAAAATTAAAAATAAACTGTAACAGCTTTAATGATGCTGTATTAAATGCCAGGCCTAATAATACCTCACATTTCTTTAATACTTTATGGCTTTAAGCACACTTTTAAATAACTTTCTGTCTCGTATGATTTTAAGAACAGCCTTGTCTGGCAAGAGCAGGAGGTGCTGGTCCGTTCCTCCCAGGGATGGCTGAGGGTCTGGTGAGGACAAAGTCCAGGGATTTTGACTCCCACAGGGTCCCAGACAGAGGCCCTGTGTCTGCCGAGGCAGGGAGCTGTGCTGTTACTGCTGGACCATCTTTCTGACCCTCTTGGGACTTCCTGCTGACCTCTTGCCACTTCCTGCTTCCTCAGGCCATCCTGGGAGAGTGGGTGTCCTCCCACCTGGGAGATCTGGAAGGACAAGGATGTCAGTGTCTCTGCTGTCTCTTGACCAGAGTGGAGATAACTCAGGTCCCCAGGCCCTAGGGTGCAGTGGAGTTGGCAAAGCACAGGCTTGGAGCTGTGGGACCCTCTTCATCCCAGCCTCCACCTCTCAGAGCCCACATCTCCCCGAGTACAATGTTAGTGATCCCCACACCTGCCATGTCTAGGAGACAAGAAGGCAAATAGCATCCAGGCAGCACCAACCTATAGAGGCTGCAGCAGGAGTTTGGGCCATGCTGTGCTTGGCAGGAGTTGCCAAGGTGGCTCAGCACCCACTGCCCCCCTTTGGTCCTCTGTCCCCACCTGTGGTGTGGGGATGCTGACCTGCTAGGAGCTCTGAAGCTGCCAGTGTACCACGGCCAGCTCAGTGACCTGCAGGGGCTGGAACAGAACTTTCAGGACCATGGGAGCTGGGACCTGGGCAACCACAGAAGCTGCCCTGGTGTGGGGACAACAGTCTCTGGAGGGAGGGTCAGGACAGGATGCAAGGAGCTGGAGGAGCAGGGATCAGAGCAGGAAGAGTCCTGGGCAGGTGGCAGAGCCCCTGGGCACTGCTGCAAGGTTGGTTCCTGAAGAAGCCCAGACCCTGGAGAATCTGGGTGCAGAAGAGTGCGGGAGTCCACCGGGGAAGGTGACCAGCCCTGGCCTGGCCCTGCCCATTCACCTGCAGACACCTCTGCTCCCTGAGCTTGAGTGCCTCTCTTAACCCTGACTCTCCCAGTAGCAAGGGGGCCGCAGAGAGCCTGCAAGGGCAGGCACCTCCCATTTGAGGAACTCAGATCCTCCCTGCTTCTCTCACTCAAGGATGGTCGAGTGACCTCCTGGGAGAGGAGCGTTGGAATTATAACATTTAGCTCCGGCATTATAACTGGTACAGTATTCCTCCTGAGGATTGAGAGGACCTTTTGGACCTCACACATATAGGAGTAGGCAATTCGAGATTAGAAATTTGATCTGAGGCTCCCAGGGTCTAGAGAGTAAGATGTGTGCCATTAATGCAAAGAAAAACATATAGCAAAAAATACAAAACTTCCCACAGCAAGGCCCATGTCTTAGCCACCTCCTCATCACTGACAGGCAATGCCTGAAACTCACCCTTTAAAGGAGAAAAGGCTTCTCTTGACTCACAGCTCCTAGAGGCTGGGGGCCATGGTGGAAAGGGGAGGGGGTGCAGGGGTTGCTCCCAGCAGGGCAGCGGGAAGCAGAGCAGGGCATGGGGGGCCAGCAAGGGAGCTGTCTCCTTCCTCACCCACAGCCACCCCCTCAGATGGACACACTTCTTCTAGTGGTCGCGTTTCATGGGTGGGACACAGCCCTCCTATTTACCAGCTCACCCAGGGCTGCCCTAGCTTTGAAATGTCTGTGAAAGCCCCAACCTTTCCTGTCCTCTGGCCGGGCAATTCTCTCCCAGAGCCCCTCTTCCTCCTTGGGAAGGAATTACAGAGAGGCCTTTCCAGTCCCAGTGATACTGTCCAAGGAGATGCTATGAGGTCAAGGGCCTTTGCTCAGTGCTGCTTCACAAGCTCTTCATGGACACCTACTGTGTGCTAGTGCCTGGGGCCAGTGGTGGCTAATTAGACACACATTCCACAGCCTCCTGGGGAGACAGACCTGCAGGGCAGGAGAGCAGGCTGGCAGCACAGCGCAGTAGACAGATGCATGTGTGTCCCACGGGTGCCATAAAAAGCAGCCTCAAATTCAGCGGCCTGAAAGCGCAGTAAGGTTTCTCTCCCAGCTCTGGTGCAGGCAGGTGGCTCCTGCCAGAGCTCTGTTCATGCTGTCTGGGGTCCAGTACCTGCAGTCCTCACTGCTCCTCAGTTCTGTCCCCCTTTCCAACCTCTGCCTCTGCTTTCTGGCAGCCTTGCCCTCCGTGGACACAGCCCACTGGACTCGGGACCCTGTAAAACCCAGGATGGCCAGCTCCACCCCAAGTTTTCCACCTCAGGCACATCTGCAGAGAAGCCCTGCTCCCCAGCCTGCCCACACTCCGGGCTTCTGGATGGCTGCATCCCGTGGGGCCCGCAGTTCAACCCTTTCCACCCAGGAGCACTCAGGTATGTGCTGGGTGCAGAAAAGATGGAGAGGAAGGAGGTGACCTGAGTTTGGGGACAGGGAGGATACTGTGCCAAGCTGCCATGGACCCAGCCTGAGCTCACCAGGGCCAGCCCCTGGCCCACTGTCAAGAAGGGGTCATCCTGTCCCTTGACTTTCAAAGGGTGAGGATGTCATACATGGACATGGGTCACTCCCCACTTGTGGAATCCTGACCCACATTTCAACATGAATCCCCAGCTTCTTAATGAGCTTACACACCAGGCCAGAGTCTCCAGGATAGAGCCAGCCCGTCCAAGGCCAGCCTCCTCCCACGGCCAGCCTCCTCTGTAGTGAGGTTGAGCCCTGTGCTCTCGCTTCCACTGTGCTCATCAGCCAGAGCCATCAGCCTCGCAGGCTCTTCCTCTTCCATCCACGTTTCCCTGCTGCTCCTTCCTCCTCCTCGCCGCTCCCAATGACCTTTCCCTGCTGTCCCTGTGGGTGAGGCTGCTTTTCTCGGGCCAAGGTATTGCTTTCCTCTGTGGCCTTTCTCAAAGTGGTGGGTGACTCAACAGGACCTGCACTGAGTAGACAATCAACAATTGTTTATTGAATGAATGAGTGGTTCTGCCACTGCATGAATGAGTGGGTGTGCAGCTGAAAATGAGTGGATCTGAGGTTGAATGAATGAATGAATGAATGGCTCTGCATTTAAATGAATGTGTGTGTCTGTAGTTGAAGGAATGAATGAATGCATTAGGAGACGAATGGAACAATGTGTTGTCCACAGTTGAGCAGAAAAATGGTGGGTCTGCAGTTGAATGAGTGGGTCTGGAGTGAGAGAGTCAGTGGGTCTGAGGTGAGAGAGCAAGTGGGTCTGAGGTAAGAGAGTGAGCGGGTCTGAGGTGAGAGAGTGAGTGGGTCTGAGGTGAGAGAGTGAGCGGGTCTGAGGTGAGAGAGCGAGCGGGTCTGAGGTGAGAGAGCGAGTGGGTCTGAGGTGAGAGAGTGGGTCTGAGGTGAGAGAGTGAGTGGGTCTGAGGTGAGAGAGTGGGTCTGAGGTGAGAGAGTGAGTGGGTCTGAGGTAAGAGAGTGAGTGGGTCTGAGGTGAGAGAGTGGGTCTGAGGTGAGAGAGTGAGTGG
The DNA here is from genome assembly GCA_004027595.1 of Dinomys branickii. Classification (NCBI taxonomy): domain Eukaryota; kingdom Metazoa; phylum Chordata; class Mammalia; order Rodentia; family Dinomyidae; genus Dinomys; species Dinomys branickii. Next base: position 6,969 of record PVLD010009161.1, on the reverse strand, counting down.
GTCTGAGGT
>PVLD010009160.1:0-78819 GCA_004027595.1 Dinomys branickii | reverse complement strand
GACAAGTCAGGTGGAATCACAATCCCTGACCTGAAATTATACTACAAAGCTACTGTAATAAAATCAACCTGGTACTGGCTAAAAAACAGACCTGAGGATCAATGGAACAGACTGGAAGATGCAACCATAACGAAAAACCCACTCAGCTACCTAATATTTGACAAAGGGGTCAACCAAACCCACTGGAAAAAAGAAGGCCCGTTTAATAAATGGTGCTGGAAAAACTGGCTTGCCTCTTGCCGAAAACTGAAAATAGACCCAAGTCTATCACCATGCACCAAACTCAGGTCAAAATGGATCGCATACCTCAACATTAAAACAGAAACTCTAAATCTATTGGAAGAGAAAGTAGGTAAAAATCTTGAAGACATAGGAGTAGGCAGAGAGTTTATGAACAAAAATGAAACTGCAAGGGAAACATTTCAAAGAATCAATAACTGGGACCTCACCCTGCTGAAAAGTTTTTGTACATCTAAAGAAATCACCAGCAAAGTAAAAAGAAAACCCACAAATTGGGAAAAAATCCTAGCTCGCTGTCCCTCAGACAAAGGACTGCTATCTAGAACATACAAAGAATTAAAAAACATGTACCTGTCCAAATTCAAAGACCCAATACTGAAATGGGCAGCTGAGATGAATACACACTTCTCAGATAAAGAAATACTAATGGCAAATAAATATATGAGAAAATGTTCCACATCCTTAGTCATTCGAGAAATGCAAATAAAAACAACATCGAGATTTCATCTCACCCCAGTAAGACTGGCCAGTATGAAAAAGTCATCCAATAAGAAATGCTGGCGAGGCTGTGGAGAAATAGGGACTCTATTACACTGCTGGTGGTAATGCAGACTGGTGCAACCACTGTGGAGAGCCGTCTGGAGATTTCTCAGCAAACTAGGTCTAGAGGTTCCATTCAGACCAGCTATTCCCCTTCTGCGTATTTACCCAGAAGATCTGAAAACATCATATCACTCTGATATATGTGCACCCATGTTTATAGCAGCGCAATTTGTAATAGCTAAAATGTGGAAGCAACCCAAGTGTCCATCCACAGATGACTGGATTAAAAAATTGTGGTAGGGCTGGGGATATAGCTCAGTGGAATAAGCACCTGCCTAGCAAGCGCAGGGTCCTGAGTTCGATCCCCAGTACCGCCAAAAAAAAAAATTGTGGCATTTTTATATAATGGAATATTATTCAGCTATAAAGAAAGACAGTTTTGGAGACTTTGTAGGCAAGTGGTCAAAACTGGAGTCCATACTCATAAGTGAAATAAATCAGCAGTACGTGTGCAGGCAATGTATTGTAACACTGGTGTAAGAACCTGAGGGTGGGAATATAAACTAAGAGACATGAAGGAAATCTGTTCAAAAACAAAGAACAGATGGGACGAGGGAAAGGAGAAAAGAAAGAGGCAAGAATGTATGTATGTATGTATATATGTATATACATATATGCAGGAGGGCTAACATGATTCTACTATTGTATTATATCACTTAATGCTAAGGAATAATAGATGACGGGTTATTTGATCAATCTTGTATGTCTGTATGTGTTATCCTGAACACACACTTCGAAGATATGAATATGCAAAGCAGCAACTATTGGTGGGTATTTTTTTTGTCTTTGGTTTTTTTCTGTGTGTTTTTCTGTTGTTGAGAGGATTGTCTGACCAATTTTGCATGTCTGTATGTGTTCATATATATACACTTCGAAGATATCAATAGGTAAACAACCACTGTTGAGTCCATGTCACCTTGTCTGTAAATCAGTTTTGATTGTACTATTTTTATGCTAATTTGTGTCTGTTTGTTAATATGTTTTTGTGCTTTTATTTTTTTAAATAAATAAATAAATAAATAAATAGATAGATAGATAGATAAATAAATAAATAAATGCCAGCGATTACAGCGCCACCTACTGGAAATTACACATTTAACTGGCTGGTACTATTCAACGCTTAAAAATTAACAAATATACTCTGAAGAAAATTACACAGAAAAAGAGGTTACCAGAAGAAATGAAAGAGAGAGAGAGAGAGAGAGAGAGAGAGAGAGAAAATAATAAATAAATGAAATTTTTAGATGGTAAAGGAAACAATAAAAACCTACCATTTTCAATTTTGCTTTTAGGATGTGGTCCACTAAATGCTAAAAATTTTCCTGGAACAATCCAGTTGAAGTCACCATTTTCAACTCGCTGGAAGAATTTTGTGGAAGAAAAAAGAGAAGAAAAACATTTTATAATTACGTAATTTTGGAAACCTTTATAAAGAAAGCACTTTTCATACTCAAAGTACTAAATACGAAGACAAAAGTAATAATAACATAGCTTGCAGTCAAAACATGCACCTGATTTTCAAAATGATATTTATGAATTCACGGGAGAAAAGTTTCTGTTTAGAATATGAAAAGTTCAGACTATGTGAAAAGTCAGTTTGTTTAAGCTGAAGGTACTTCACTTAAAATACGGCTGTCTTCTGGCAAAGAATGGAACACAGGCCCTACTGACGCCAGCAATAAACAAAGAGGGGTAAGGGAAATGGGAATGAATGTCCCTGACACACACAGACCCCAACGGACGGAAGAAGCCTCTCCTCCTCAGGCTCATCACGCACACATCCAAGTGTCCTTCTGGGCTGACATCCACGGTCAGTGCGACTTGAAGACAGGGTAAGCGCACGTGGCAGGAGAGGAACTAAGATGGTGGGAGAGGAACTGAGGGGTGAGACCTGGAGGGACCACAGCGGCTGGCGAGGGCCTCCTGCCGGGGCGCAGACCCAGGTGGGCCAGTAACAGAGGCCTGGGGGAAAGCTGACCGGCTGGCTGACCTTCCATCTGGATTTCCAGGAAAGTTGAAATTTGAAATGTGGACTGTTTTCAACTAGACTTTTAAACAGTATCAAACCAAACAGAACATAACTGTGCGCTGACTTTGATTCCAGCTGTCAGCCAAGAACCTATAAATCCTGAATGGGATCCTCGGAAAAGGCCTGACGACCAAGAAAGGGGCCAACCGCCCTTCCCCACTCCATCACCACCTCTGTTTTGGTCCCTCCTCCATGGGCCTGGGAACCCAGGGGGCGCTGTGAGGACCAAGGTTGCCCAAGATTTTGCAGGTAACTGGGAGATGCCTACGCAACGCACCCTAAAATGCATAAACTGCCCCTTTCTCTACGCCTTGTCTACACCCACGCCACCCCCGCTGCCCCCGGCTCCCTCCTCAGAGCAAAGGGGCGACACAAAGCCCTTCATGGGGGCCACCATGGCCTCCTCTCTCCTGCACTGTACAGTGAGGACTTCTGTGGGGAGAGAGCTGAGCTAACACCATCCACCCCGTACTAGAGGCACTGGGTGAGTCTTGTGACATCAATAGAATACAGTCACCCAGGAAATCTGGAGCCGTTACTTTATTTACTCACAGTACCCACTATCCTCTAACTGAAAGTCAAAACTTGCTAGTTTTCATTTTGAAAATGCAGATGCTCCTGTCTCAAAAAGACAAAAAAAAAAAAAAAAAAAGTTAAAAACTTCTTAGCTGGGCATGGTGGCGCACACCTGTAATCCCAGCACTTGGGAGGCTGAGGCAGGAGGACGGTTGTGAGTTAGAGACCAGCCTGGGCTACAAAGTGAGCTCAAGGCCAGCCTCCACTGCATAACGAGACCCTGTCTCAAAAAGACAAAAAAAAAAAGGTTAAAACGCAGATGTTTCTTTCCAGTTATAAAACATCCTAAGTGAAACTTTACATGACAACTTGTAAATACCTATAATGAATCAATAGAGTTGTAATACACACATGATATCATAATGCCCCAAGTAAAATCTTAGAGACACTATCAGTGTTATGAGTTCACAACCATAGCTACCTGTTTAAAGCAATTTGTTTTTCTGTTTTGTTTTTTTTGTTTTGTTTTTTTTTAAGACAGGATCTCACTATGTATTTCAGGCTGGCCAGGACTTACTACGTACCCCAGGCTGCCTCAAACTCCCAGCATTACTCCTGCTTCAGCCTCCTGAGTTCTGGGAGTACAGGTGTGTGCCACCATGCCCAGCTACAGCAATTTGAAAAGAAAATTAAATATGCAACTCTTCATAGCAATTAAGTTTTTTTTTATATACTGGGAACTGAACTCATCGGGCAGGCACATGCCACTGAGCTCTAGCCCAACCCCTGCAGCAATCCAACATGGTCTTGTTTCTTTACAAAGAGTCTCAAATTAATGAGACTAAGTTTAAACATTACTTAAAAATTCAAGAATAAAGATAAGCTCTAACCATCAAGACTAAAATCAATTCTTTACAAACAGTAAAAGAAATCGGGTTTCCACATTCTCTTTTTCTGTATCCTTGGCTACCAAGGAGGCTAGATAAATACATTGTACTCTATCTGTTTATCTGGATTACAGACATGTTTGGTTACATAGGAACTATTTTTAATCAATCATACGGGACAGAGACAATGTCCTGGCTAAGAAATGTTCAAAGAACCAAAAGAATACATACAAATCTTCCTATTAAGTAAATAAACATTAGTTAATATTATACAATAGTTAACACTCTGAATAAGGATAACAGAACAAGCAAAAAAGATTTGAAATATTAGATTTAACTATAAAAAAATTGAAGTTACACCTTTTAGTTGACCTAATATAACATAAGCTTACTTTGGTAATCTCCTGAAATCAGTATCTCTAATTTCTTTCACAACAATTGTACAAATTCTAATATGTACCAATAGCAGAACATTTTAAGTGACATAAGTCATTTTTTCTAATTAAACACACACAGAGACTATTTAAAGAAACCTAGGTCAGACAGGAACTTCAGGTACTTTCCAACCCTGCGTCGTCTGGTGAAGAAACATCTAAGCAAAGTAACAGGACGATTCAGCCTCATCCATTGTGAAGCCTCCTACTTCCCAAACACTATTTAGAAAAACAACAGATGCTCCATGCTACAAACAAGTCCCCAAACTAAAGTCTTAATTCTGATATTGATCATCTTAGGCACTGTTATTTGCTGTTATAATCTTCAGTCCACAAAAGACTCAGCAGATTCTTTAGAGCAGGAACTGTCCCACTGACTTAGAAGGGTGAATTACACAACTTCTAAGAAATGTATCTGTGTCTCTGATTTACGTTTTTGTGATTATCATAAATACATTTTCCAGTCCAAACACTGAAAAATATCTGGCCTTTTTGCCACCGTGACAAACCTACAATAATAGAGAAGGATCACTGTTGAAGTTGCCAGTTTAGAGACTGATTCCTTCTATTGGCATACGTTTGCCCAGACAACATGGATAAACAGTTTTGAAGCACAGTTCAACAGCCACTCAAACAGTTGCTGAGCCTTAAATACATAGTGCTGCATATAAAATGACAAGCATTCTCTAATTTTGAGGAGTCTGGAGACAAAAACAGATGTCAAAAACAGTAATAAAAATAGCCACAAATATTCACGGGCCCTGACTCTGTGCAGGGCATTACTCGATTCCATGTAAATCAATGTTCACAGCAACCCTGCAAGGGAAAGGTTATCATCTCCACTTTACCCACTGAAGACAAAGTTGCACTAAACTTTGATAGATACCCTCGGTAAAACCGGCACAAAGACTATTTTTAAAAATAAGTACGATGTAACTACACTGTCTTTTAAAAATTCGTTTAAAAAGTACAGTCTTTTTATTTCCCTAGCTTCTCAACTAGGGAAATAGTGTTGACAGCACAGCTGTACTGCATAAATGCAAGCATGCTATAAAGATGGGTACTTTATGAGCTTAAAGCAAAGTAAACACTTGGGCTGTTTGGTTAAATTAAGTTTCCATGCCCTTTGGCTTTAAATAATAACCAAACTCTAGATTATTAATTTAGCTCTGCTCCTGAGGGAGACAGCAAGGTGAGGAAGGAGGACAGTCCGATGTGGATGACTGCTTCATCTCTGTCACAACACCTGGGGGAGGGAGAGAGGGACAGCTGCCCTGGGAAGAGGGGTTGGCAGGGACCAGTGAACATCTCTGCTGACACATGGCAGCGAGCAAAACTCTGATGCCATCCCAGTGTCTGTGACGCGGAGATCTGGAGTGAGCAGTCCAGATGGTGTTGTGGAAACCTGCACTTGGTCATGGAAGACAGGAAAGGAGCAAGCATCTAACGAGCAGTCGTGGGGCTCTGCCAAACAGCAGCCGTCAGGGTGGGCCTGGAAAAGAAGAGACCGGCCAGTGGCCTGAGGAGGACGGGCAGAGACGGGGGAGAAAAGAAGGGTGCGGCGTCTCACAAGTGAGAGAAGACAGGTGAGTTCACAGAGCTGGAACGGCCACACACCAACCAACAGAGAGAAATTGAAGCATGGCCATCCATGCAACTCCCGTGTTGGCAGCAAGAGTCTCCATAGAGTCGTGAAGGCCATGGCAGTGGCCAGGCCACAACTAGGTACAGGGCAGAGACGGCTCTCTCAAGAAGTCTAGAGATAAAAGGAAGGACAGAGAGGGAACAATAATTAAAGAGGAGGGAAAATGAGAAACTGCTTAGAACATAGTAGACGGCAGGCATCTGACAGACTTAACGAACACAATCCTTCACTAGCAAGGGGTGCAGCTGATCAGCAGACATGGAAACACCGGGTCCCTTCACTTTTGCAGCTGCAGTGGCCAGGATGAGGTTTGGTTCCTCACATTTGTGACTCTGTGTGATGCGATCATGACTCCAGGGGAACGCCTGCCGTACTTCCTCTAATAGTCCAGCCACCGTGGGCCGCACATGTTCCCTTGCGGCAGTGGGGAGGCCCGCCCACACACCTGCATCCTGAGGTTGCCTGACATCAGTCCTGCAGCAGGAATTCGTAACTACAGCGGCAGAAGCTCCACTTTTCCAGGGCACAACCCATGAACAAGGGAAGGCTGACAAGCAGCGCGTACCTTACATTCTGGTGTGCTCTACAAAGTCTAACCAAAAGCAAAGCCTTGAAACATGACCCTTCAGGGGTTCAACAGTGATTCCTGCAGGGACCTGAGGGGACTCACTGAGGTGGGAAACCAACTTTACTGCCTCTCGCCAACACGCAATGGGGAAAACCAGGAGTCTACACCCCCGAGTCAGCCTGACAATGTACTTATGCAATGCAGGTCGCAGCCAAGCTGGGGACAGTTCTGTCCCACAGAGAATTCAGTTAATGCTGCGTGCAGACCTGGTTGCAGTTCTGTGTTGCAATCTGTGTCGCAAATAACTCACTGTTTAAAAATTTGCTCTCCCAGCATAAACTCAAGATAAAAGGAAGAAACATCATTTCAAGACATTGTCTACCATAAAAAAAAATTGTTCCCTGGAGTGGTTCTGCAAAATTAGAATGGATTCTTAATTAAAAGTCTTAGTTACTTTCTACTAAAATTAGATCACATTAAAAAAAAACTCTTAAAATGTGCAATACTGCTGTTTTCAGTATTCATTCAGTCATGTATTCATGGGTTCTTTCATTCCAGAGACATTTAGAAACTGTCCACTGTGAGTGTACTGTGCTCCTGGATTACTCACTCACAGCAAGGGGAAAGGACTCGGTTCCCGCCCACAAACACCCACAGGCCAAGATGCCGATGTGGACACAGAGCCTCACACAGTGCTGAGACCGAAAACAAAGAGGAGGAAGGACAGAGGGGGAACGAAGCTCTCAGGCAGGAGGAATGGGCGCCCACATCCACGGCCACAAGCCGGCAGCCGCCTGGGCAGCAGCACAGCTGTGGGTGTGAGGAGGGAGCTGAGAGGACGGGCGGAGGGGAAAGCACAGCCCGTGTCTGTGCCGTGGAAGGAAGTTTACATTTCCCGTCTATTTCTAGGCAGTGTGGAGCCTGCAAACGGGGGAGGGGGGGGGATAATCAGACTTAAGTTTTAAAACATACACTCTGACAACATGGAAAAGACTGACAGAAGGGGCCCAAGAACCAGCCCAGGCATCCGGAGGGTGCAGCGCGTTCTTCTCTCCAACAGCTCCTCACTAAGCTGCACTGTGACGGTGAGATACTGTCACACCACGCTGTCCAGCGGCAACGCTCGCTCCTCGGACAAGCCTGCGCTGAGGGGGATGGCAGGAGTGGTAACGGTGATGGTGCGGTGCCGAGTGACTCCGGCCAAACAGCCCACGTTCAGTGGAGATAACACAGCTAAGAAATAGGGAAATGCAGGCCTGTGGCGAGAGCCAAACATGGCAACTTCTGCAGAATGGGGCACCTTTGGGACTTGCTAGTGTACGTGGATGCTCTAGTGGAAGGCGAGCTTTTCTGTGAGCTCACCTGTGGGGGTTGGCACAGGGAGAGCAAGTCTCCTGGTGAACAGTGGAAAGCCCCCCAGGACCGCTCAAACGTCCAGCTAAAGCTGTCACTTTAAGTGTGGACTGTCTGATAAACGATGCGTGCTGAGCGGCAGCACTGTTAACGGTTGGCAGTCTTGTTGGAGTAGGACAGCCCTCCCCAAAAGGAAAAGGAGAATGAAAAGCTGAAGGCAGAGGCCGTGGTGCTACTTCAAAGCCTTCTCAAAGGGCATCGCGCAAGTGGGGGTCTCAAGATGCAAGCTGCATTAGCCTCAAACTAATGGAAGGGATGACAGTGTCTGAGCACTATTTGGGTTTCTTTTACGGGTGAAAGCATTCTCTGTTACCTCTTCTTCCCAATAAGATATTACAGAAATCACCCTAAGACAAGGTCTATACGTCAATTCACTTTTAGAATGACTACCGAATTTAGATGCTACTGACCTATACCAACTCCCCAAGATGGATGTGATCATTAAGTACTGCAAACATGGAAAACGACGGATTTCTAAAACTTTGAAGACAAACTGAAATAACCACATACCATCCCGGCATGCATATGCATATGCACTACGGGCTACCTACCTAATCTCTTCTCTTATGAGTGCATCTCTCTTTATCCCTTTTTTTTTTATTTTGTTGTTGTTTAGAAAGAATTCTTTTTCAAAAATGCTTTCATTGTTTGAAAAAAATACTTTGGGAATTTTAATAAATTGCATTAAACTTACTAATTGTGGAAAATATCACTTTTATGATATTAAGATGTTCCGTCCAGGAACACAGGGTATGTTTTTCCACTTGGTCAGATCCCAGCCATGGGGAATTCGCAGTCTCATAAAGAAACTACAGCTTACACGCAGAGCACTACAGGAGGGGAGAAGCAGGGGAAGCACACACTAAACCATTAAGTGGGGCTAGGACACCACCGAGTGAGGTCTGGCCCGCGTGGGAGCTGAAGGGGGGCCCTGAGGCAGGTGGTACAAGCTCAGTCAGGCACAGAGACATTTAGAAGCGGTCAATGAGAGGCTCCGAGAACTGGAACACTGGGTGTACAGGCCAAGAGATGGGAGACGCGGCCGTGAGGCAGGCTGGGCACAGCACAGCTGAGAACCCAGCACAGAGGCACGACTCTCATTTCAGCAGGGCAGTGCGAGTGCAGGGCGGGCCACATCGGGACTAAGAACAGGAAGAGAACTGTGTTGAGATCTCTAAGCCCGGCCTGTAGCACCAGCTGGGAGGAGGAGGCCAGCCTCAGGTAGAGAGCGACTGTAAGTCTGCAGGAGATGTGAGACCCGAGCCAGGGACAAGCAGATAAAGTACATCCTGTAGCACCGGCAACCAGACTTCAAACACCCGAGATGAGGGACACAAGAAAAAAGGAGATGTTCTAGCCTGAGCCTAGGCCAAGAGTAGGACAGCGACACTTAGCACAGTTGAACAAAGACCATGTCAGGGTGAAAGATGATCAGTTCCTTTTCAGATGGGTTAAATGTAACACGTTAGCTGGGTACTCAAATTCTAGTCCAGGCAGTCCCTGGACCTGATCCCAAACTGAGGCTATCCTGGCCTTCCTAGGAACAGCGGTCAGTTTTATTACTGCCCCGGAAAAGCCCCACAGATGAGCTCATGTGGAAAATGCTGAGGGTCTTCACACTTTACATCCTTCTTTTTCCTGCAGAGAACGTGCACTACTTCAGGACTCCTCTGTAGTCAACTCAGAAAGTGTCTTTCATCAATGTCTCCTTCCAGCACCTCCCAATCAGGACAGCCGCTGTCTACATGCTACATACACCGCTGGCCAGGGAAGACAAGGTTCCAGAAGCTCCCCAGTGATTCCACGGGGAAAACCTCAGCCAACTCACAACTAAGTATGTTCAGTCATATTTCAAAATAAAATGCAAGCCAGGTATGGTGGCCCACACTTGTAATCCCAGTACTCTGGAAGTAGGGGCAGGAATATTACTCTGAGTTTGAGGTCAGCCTGATCTACACAGCGAGTTCAAGGCCAGCTTTAACTATGAAGTGAGACCCAGTCTCAAAAAATCAAAACCTAAAACATTTTTAAAACAACAAGATACAATGTATAGGGTAAAAAATATTATAAGGCACAGTTTATCATTTTTTTTTGAGGCAGAGTCTCTCTATGTAGCTCAGGCTGGCCTTGAACTACCTATGTATCCCAGGCTAGTCTCAAACTGACAGCATCCTCCTGCCTCAGCCTTTCGAGTGCTAGGATTACAAGTGTGTACCACCATGTCCACCTACTTTTGTTTGGAATAATTTTTTAATTTAAAATAAAAACTAAAAATGACTTACAATCTCACTACCAAACTATACTTTGAAATTATTTTTCTTATAAACTAAAAGTGCAAAGTGTTTGTCAATAAACTTTTGCTAAGCAAGTAAATATAGATATGGTATTTTCCCAAATTAAAACTTTGATGACTCCTGGTTTAAAGGTAATAATAAAGTTAAAAGGACAAAAGTAACAACCAGAAAAAAACTCACAAATAATTTTATTTAGCAACCACTCAATTTGTAATTCCAGAATATTAGATAGAAACAATTTCTTATTAATGTGAAATTATATTTTCCAAAAATAGTAAATGTAAATGTACCAACCTCATAATGTTCATATTCATCCACATCAAATGTCTCAAAGTCAAAAAATCCATGCTGTAATCCCTAAAAGCAGAATTTGAATTAGATTTTTCACACTAAATTGATAAAATTTATACATCAGTTCTCAAATTGCTTCTTACAAGACGTTGTTCACTGACCTGGATGCAAGAGCTGGAAACTTTGGATTTTTAATGTAACTCTAGAAATCATTTTATAACTCTGAAAACTTTGCTTTAATACTATCCCAGAAGCGCACCCAAACCCCTTGAACAGTATGGGAGTATGTCCCACCAAAGACACTGCCTCAGTATTCATTTAAATTAGTTTTGCACATAAACATAATAAACTAAACATACTGGCAATTTTATAGTTAAAACCTACTAGGAACTACACCTATAACCAAACACATCAGAGTGATTAAGTTCTCAGAAGAAAAATCTATTAGTATTAGAAAATTTTGTTTGCCTTTTCCATAATATTTGGGGAAAAGGGCCTTTTCACTTAATAAGCCCTACTTTGTTCAGAGAGCTTCACTTTGAAAGAGTGTGTTTCCTCATCTGCTCTTACAATTCAGAAGAACTGATACCTTTAACACAAAGGAAGATAAAGAATCTTTCATTTGGTAAGCTGTGAGGCTATACAGATGACAACAGAACATAAAAACCACAAGTACCTTTAAAAGTTACATGATCAAGTCACTAAAAATAGAAAAAGAAAGTAGGAAGCCAAGCTCCAGCAGATTCAGCTTTAAAAGCATTTTAGGGACTAGTGGTTTTTTTAAAAGGTAAAAGATGGATCACCTGCATCAGCAACACTCAAGGTGACGTTGGAAAACAGATTTCCAAGTCCCACCCCAGAACAACTAAATCTGATTCTTTGAGGATGAGGTTCAGGATCAGCTTTCTTTTTTTTTTTAATTAATTTTATTGGTACTTTTGATATATATAATGATCTCACTTATAGGGAACCTGCACCTGCACGCGGTATAACTGCGTTCTTTTTCCCCACTCCCCTCTTCTCCCTTCAGCCCTTCCTCCCCTCCTTGTTTACAAAGGCTGCTTCCATTGTTCCCTTCTTTTTCTCCGTTTTTCCCTTCCTCCCCACGCTTCCTTGTTCCCCTCTCCACTGGAACATTTTCTTCCTACTTCACAAAGGACCAGCTTTCTAACAAGCTTTCCTGAACGATTCCTACACACGCTAACCTCTGACAACCTCAGTGTGGACAACTCCTAGACAATAAACTACACAAGTTATTTAAATTATTTTGCCTTTCAGAAAGAAAACAGTAGCAAAACTTACTGATACTTTTCTTCCTTTCTACTCCAAAGAAAACAGTAGCAAAACTTACTGATACTTTTCTTCCTTTCTACTCCAAAGAAAACAGTAGCAAAACTTACTGATACTTTTCTTCCTTTCTCTTTATTTTTAAATTGTGTCTGTGTTCACATAACACATGAGCTAGGGTTGCAACGTTAATACATCAAGGTCAGGAGAATATCTTCTTTAAAAAGGCAGAAATATGGCTACACTCGTCTACACTCTCCAAACGTTGCTCATTGTCCCCAAAATAGCCCGGATGGTGGTGTCTTACGTAAGAGAGCGCACCAGGGCCAATGTATCTCAATTGCCTAAAAGTGGGTTGAACAATCTACTAGATCCTTTAAAATTTCATCTATATTTGGGCAAACCCAACATCTGATGAAACAATACATTTAGGGAAGCCTGTATTTGTGAACAAAGTCACACCTTTCCTGTACAACAGGAAGGATGTCATAAATTTCTATATTGAGATACCTGTTACCATAATAATGGGCAGGGATATTCTGGTGGGAACTCTTCCCGAATTTCCTAAGTGTTATAAAAGAGACAGCCTGTATCAGATGGAAGGAAAGGCAAAATAATAATAATAGTGACAAAAAATAAATTACATTCCTCCTTCAGGCATTCTTTCTAAATGCTATAATTATGGGTTACATGTTGAGTAATGTCTCCATAAAACCACTTAACTAGTATTACTGCGAGGGCACTTTGGCAATACTGTTTGGGCAGTATTGTATGTCCATAGTGTATGTCTATAGGTTTTTTTTTTTAAAGAAAAATATTTGACAACTCTTTAAAAGTATTAGAGGGTTTAAAACCATTGATAAAATGAAGTATCATGGCTGAGGATATAGCTTAGTGGGCACCGCATTCACCCAGAACATACAAGGCCCTGGGTTCAATACCTAGCACTGCAAGGTGAAATATCAAAATCAGAAACAGACGTAGGTAAATCAGGTAGCATATTTATCATACTGACTTTCTCAACTAGGAAAATAGCAAAATCTGGTTTATATTACATCAGAGAAAAGCAGCAAATGAGACACACTGCTGGTACTACACAGTCCAACTGGCCGTGCACTGCACACCTACCTGCCTGATAAAAAAAACCATCGCTTTGGATGAAATTGTGAACTCTGCCCCCTCATTAGAATTCACTGCAAAACTCACATGCCTTCCCAGTCTGCAAATTAAACACGTTCCAAAAAACTCACTGTTTAACTTCTCTATCACCACAACTAACTGCACAGTGTGTCATGTCAACTGGAGGGATTGTTCAAAACCAGACTGCAGGGCCCCACCCTGAGTTTATGACTCAGACCTGGGAGATCGGTAACCTAAGAGAACTTGGCTCCGATAACTCCCCTTCTCTCCCGCACTGAGATCTGGCCTGAGAATGCTAAAGGAGTAACAAAGCAGTGTCACAGGCACAGCAGCAGAGTGACGTCACAAATTCACCCCACAACATGGGTATTTTAAACGAGAAAGGGGGACCTCTTCCACTGCACCCCCAAGTTTGCTGTTTTCTGTACAGTCTCCCTTGCTTGGAATCCATGAAGATTGACCCAGGAACCTCCACAGATAAGATAAAAAACCTGAAGATGCTCAGGCCTTCTATATTAAATGGTGCAGTATTTTCATATCAGCTATATATACCTTCCTGTGCATTTTACATCATCTCTAGATTATTTACAAAACCTCACACAATTAAATGCTACACAGTAAGTTGCTATACTGTATTGTATAGAGAGAAATAATAAGTCAGTATATTCAGTATAGAAGCAGAGAGGGGGGACTTTCTTAGGCTTTTCAATCTGAGGCTGGTTATGTCACCCATGAGGGGCTCTCAGACACGGGGGGCCAACTCTATTTCTCAAATTAATCACCACTCAGGAAGTGAAGAGCCTTCAGCTTACAAGCTCCCCCTCTTCGCTCCGAAGACAGACCAGGGTGTTCAGATTATTCCTTCCCAATGTTTTTAAAGTACGACACCAACCAGGAGCTAGAAAAATGGTTATTACCTTTCTGATTCCTTGTAAACAGTCAAGGATGGTGAGATTGTAGGTGCAATTTCCAAATGAAGCATCCCTAGAAACATAAATAAACTTAATGTTAAAATCCAGCATTCAGAATTTTCAAATAATAAAATGTCTACATTAAGAGATTTGTTGCCTTAGTTTCAAGCTGTCAAGATGATACTTAGACAACATGTCAGAGCCTACAAACTAATTACTCCTGCAGCTTCACTGAAGCACTTCTGAAATTGCCTTAGCTCAAACAAGCAGAATTAATATAAATAAGTACGTAAATAAATAGCAAGCAGGTTCGATAGTATGGCCTCCAAAGCAGCAGTAGTCAAACTGCCGTGGTTCAGACTCCCACTGTACCACACCCTGAGCACTCACCTGAACACGCACCTGAGCACCCACCTGAGCAAGCTGCTCTACCCAAGTCTTGGTCTCCCCGTCTGTGAAACACAGTTAGTGACAGCAGATACCACTCATGAAATCACAGTCAGATCATTTAAAATATATGTAAACTCCTTCACACAGTGCCTGGCAGTAAGAAAGCACTTAAATACTCTTACAACTTGTACTAACAGTGAATTGGATTGTTTTATTAGGTAAAACATTCGTTGTCGCAAGAGGCATTTGGCAGGTGCGTGACCTCCTACCAGAAACTGGAAAACACAAGCATTGAAAGGTAAGAGCACACAGTACGCAGCTCAGTAAAACCAGGCAGCGATCCTCCTGGATGGAATACCACCCCTCCCCTACCAAAACAAAACCAAGCCCCAGGAAAAGCAGGCACAGTCCCCAGCAAGCTCCGAGGGTCACTGGGATCCAGGAAAGCTCCGAAGGCAACAGGAGCTGCTCTGCCAAAAGGAGCGGGAACCCAGGGCCTGGAAATTTAAGGGCTCCCTACTTTATTTACTTCAGTTTTCAGAGCAATTAGCAGATCCGCTTCAGGCAACATAAAACTGAAGTATCAAGTTCAGGTCAGGTAAGCAAGAACCAGCCCTGGAGTGTCAATGCTAGCAGCGCTCCAAGGCGTTCAAGGCAGGAAACTTGACCTCCTGTTCCCCCGTGTGTGTGCCCAGCCCCCACTGCTGACCCAAGGAGCAGAGCTGCCGGCACCCACCCTGACAAACCCAGTGCCCCGCACATCAGCAGTAGGGCAGCATTGGGAGAGGCCAAGGGCACCGCAGGGAGAACCCAGCCCTTACCGGCCTCCATGCACAGTTAACAGAAAGTGAAATTTCCAGTCGCCAACCACCCGAGGTAACTTTACAGCTACTAAGCCACAAATTAAAATGCAACGCCAGCATTACTGAGTTTCCACACCCAGAGAGCCTAACACAGAAACAGCGAGCAGAGTGGCTTGACAGAAAGGTTCCCCAAGGCCTGCAACGCCAAAGCAAAACGCAATTACATTTAACAAAGCCATTATATATAAAAACATAATTTAGAACAGCCCAATATGTATTTTCCAATTAGATTAGTAAATAGATTTAGTTCATAGATTTAGTGACAGGTGTGATAACTACTATGTTTTTTCAGAAGGAATGAGGATAACATTTTAAGATATCACCACAGTAATATGACACAAAAATGTCTGCTTTCTATGGTGACAAAGCCACACTATATTTAACTCTCAACACATGTAATTGAATGCAACCTCATAAACTATGAAGTTAGTGAAAATAAAGATAATCTTCCTTTCACTAAAGTTAGCTGACTCTAACGCTCTTCACAGATCTAGTTAAAAACTCTGCTTTAATTTTAAAAAGAAAACCTAAAAAGAGCAAAATAAAGAATTATGAACATTGAGGTGCTCCTTATTCCTTCGAGGATCATCTCCTCACCCCTAGACTCAGCTGAACAGTTACAAACAGAAGGCACCAGAGAAAGCACCAGCCCACATCTTCCTCAACCTCTGCAAAATACAGTGAGACGGTCTGGACCTGTCACAGCCACCAGTGCTACCAGGGACTGCGAGGAGCTCTGGCCACTTGGTAGTCAAATCTTCAGAGTTGCGAAGCCGGGAGGGAAAGCTAATGGTCATCAGAATTAGGGTACAAGCAGTCATGGTGCGCTGGCAAGACAGAAGTTTTCAAAATGAACTATCTTTAGGGATGTAATAAAATTCAGGTGTATCCTCTGGGTTGAGGAAAGCAGGCGACACCTCGCAGGGGCACCTGCTGTGCCAGGTGACTCAGGCACATTATACATTGAGTTCTCATGCTCCAATATCCGCCCCCAGAGAGGGTAAGAAAGAAACAGCTGCTTCCTAGCATGTGGCTCATGCACAGCCGCAGGAGGAGGGTGAACAGTTATCAGCGCAGACACAGCAGCGGGTTATGCATTCTGTGGGGGGAGAGGAGACAGACAGAGGTGCCAAGACTGAACCCGCAAATGTACCAGCACCCAATTGTTTTTAAAGTCCTCCTCCCCAGCGGACAGGGCGGGTAAGAGAGGAGAGGGAAGAATAAAAGAGGGCTGAGAGGGAGGGAGGGAGGGAGGGAGGGAGGGAGGGAAGGAAGGAGAGAAGAAGGGGAAGGGAGGGAGGAGGGAGGCACCTGCAGAACTTTTAAAGCTCAAAATCAGATAAATGAGAGGTAAAGAGACCAAGGAAACCGAGTAGTAAGCAGACTATAAGAAAACCAGAGAATTAACATAATTAAGACCAGGTAACTTTCAGCGCTGGGAGGAGGCAGCACGGGCCCTTCTGGAAGTGAGGATAAGAGAATGACCCTGGTAACACTTGAAAGCAATGGGAGAAATTAAGTTTTTGGCCCTACAGAAGCAACGTTACTTCTCACTGTACCAATCAACCCTCCCTGTTAATCTCCTTCAACCACACACGGTAAGCACCATCTGAAAGCAGAATTAGTGGGCCCTGGGGCATTAAGGTCCCTGTCCCCACACAGCATCCAGCCTGGAGCTGGGAGAGCCCATGTGAGTAACTTTTTTCATCTGTGTTATAAAATGAAACAGATCTGAGAGGTTAGGACAGCACCAGCTTCACTAATCAGAAGTCCTTCCCCGGCCTGAAGGTGGTGTCATTCCGTACTATCAAGGCTCTTTCCTCTCCCTCTCTCTCTCCCAGAGCCCGCTCCACAGAATTTACACATTTTCAGGTCTCCGTCAGCTTCTGAGAAAATGACTTATTCTGGACTCTCTTGCTTCCATATTTCCCGGCAGCTACCACCTTCTCTTCACACCCAACCACCCTCAGAGAATCACTTGCTCCCTCATTAAGTGTGCAGTGGATTTACTATACTCTAAGTTGCACAACCCTGGCACCATCAACTCCAAAACACTTTTATCACCTCAAAAAGAAACTCTGTGTCCCTTGCAGTCACTCCCTGTTCTCCCTCTCCAGGCCTGTTCACCACTCATCTGTCTCTGTCTCTGGGATTCCTCAGCCAAGTCCAGCCAGCTTTTGCAAAACCTCACCCCATGTGTCCGCAGTGTGAGCCCCTCCCTCCCCCGCATGCTCTTCTCCCGGCCCCTGACACTCTTTCTCCCTCTCTACAACTTCCCTCTCCTTTGCTAAGATACCTCTTACCTCCTCAGCTCTGAACATTAGACCTCAGCAAGGTATCTCTCGTCCTAGATCAGGGCCTCTCACACTTCACAGTGTCTGTACATCAGGATCACCCTGGTGGTGCCTCAAAACACAGACTGCTGTGCCCACAGGAAGTTTCTGATCCAACAGATCCGAGGCAGGACCTGAGAATCTACATTTCTGACCAGGTGCTGCCGATGCTGTGGTAGCAGGGAATACAATTAGAGAACCACTGCCCCACCCATGTCACCTATATAAATTACCATCTATCTTCCAGTCACCCAAATGCATCTCTCTAACACAAACTCCTTCTTAGAACTCCAAATCAGTACAGCCAACCACCTACAGGACAGTTCCTCTTAGGTGTCTCAAAGTCACTGTGTAAAAAAATCTCTTGAATCTTTCGCCCAACCCAACCCCCACCACCACCACCCACCCAAAAAACTAGAATGAATTATCGGGTCCCCTATCACCCCGTCTAGATAAGAGGTAAAGCTTCAGCAGTTGCTCCAGCTGGGGTCCAGGCGCATCCCCACTGCTCTCCGTCCCATAATCCTACCCATCTTGTGCTTATCCCATCCACTGTTTTCTCCGCTTAAAACCCTTGGATGCATTTCACTCCGTCTATTACCACTGTTTTTCTACCGCTACTCTCTTTCTCATCACTGTACCTGCGTGATATTTTTAAAGTGCAAGTAGGATGTGGTCACCCTTCACCTACAGGTCATCTCTGACAGCTCACTGCTCTGGAGGTGAAGTTCAAACCCTCCACACTGGACAAGGTCCTGCGATGCCAGCACGCCACCCTGGTCTCTCCAGGCAGCCTCTGACCAGTGTCCTGAGCTCCGAGATGGGCCTGCGACTCCCAGGCTGAAGCTCTGCCTCTGCCAGTCCCGCGCTCCCGCTCACCTGGCCGGGCTGCCCTTCCTCACTGTCGGATCTCCGCTCTAACAGCACTGGTCTCGGGGAAACCTCCAATCCCACGCTGGCCAGATAGCATCTCTGGACTTCGCTTTTCCTGTGGACTTAACTACAGTTTGGAATTATATCCCACTCTGTTTCTTTTGATTCTTCATCCCATAATAATCTCCATTATACACATTTATCATTCACCATTGTCATCTTCGCACCTGACACCAAGTAATGAGTATCTATAAATGAATGTTAAAGTTAAGTCAAAGAGCTTGGGAACTGATTCCAAGAAAACTTCCCATAATATTCTATGATTACTTTTATTGACTCAACTAACCTAAAGCCCCAATTCTGGGTAGCAGAAACAACTTTCTTTGCATTAACCCCAAATCCCTTTTGCCCACTGAACACCACTTCCTTCTGTTCTCTCCAGCAGAATATTAGCTGAACAAACCTAAAACCAGTGATACTTAAGGTGGTTTTCTCTTCCTTTGTCACTGGTATTAAGGACATGGGTTTAACTCAGATGCTTCAGGAAGGGTACACAGAGATGTCAAGATTAAAACACTGCAGCAATATGCTGGAGTTTAAAGTCCCACTGTTTTCTGTTTTCTATTTCCATTCCCAACTGTATGCTTAGCTGCTGGTTTGCTTTTCCATTCATTTGTTATGCATTCACCCGTGCATTTTTATTGAGCCAAACACTGTCTTTATTAAGGGGAACAAGAGAACATGTTATGTTTTTCCACCGTCCTCATAAAGGAGGGAGGCGTGTGCACACCCCCCGCTGCCCAGGGAAGTTCAGCTCTCCCCTTACCTGGCATGACAGTGCGATCACGTTACCCTACTCTGTTAAAATAGAAAACACAAGGCTGCTCTCCACAGAAGAGACAAGATAGTGCCCAACACTCAGCGTTTCTACTCATTCATCTCTGCAGGAGAATAAATCATGTCTCCAGCCCCCGGTACAGAAGATTGAGGATATAACTCAACTGGCCACTGTCTAGAAACATCCAAACACAATTTAGCTCAGCCTGTGCTTGATCACTGAAGCCTCACCTCTCCCAGAAGTTCTAGCTTTCTAAATGTGGCTTCTGCAATAACACTCAACTCAACCATAAGCTACCATTAAGCAAACACGAAAACCCACATAACTCTGGCCTTGGAAGGGACTTGCTGGCAATAAGCTACAGAAAAAATCTAAAGGAATGAATACTTGAATAGGAGAAGGTATTGGAGTTTTTGTTCCTATTTATTTTACATTCTTGCATTTATTTTACAGAAAACAAAAAACTTAATTTAAGAAAACTAGACTCTTCATCCACAATTAGACACTTTTAAAAAGGGATTCAGTCAGGAGGTTAAAGCAGGAGGATCACTTCACTGTAAGTTCAAGGCCAGCATGGACTACATAGTAAGTACAAGGCCAGCCTGCACCACATAGTGAGACCCTGTTTCAAAAAAAAAAAGGTGGGGGGACTGGGGCCAGAGTCATGGTTATTCTAGCTCTCTGGTGCAGGCATTCAGGGCTGATTGCTAAATATTCAGAAATTGTGAGAGCCCACACCAACACTGCGGGGATACAATGGCACTTCAGCTCGCAACCTTAATTCTTTCCAGAATTCTGGTCTCAAATGGAATTGAGAACCGAGTCAGAATTCTCCATAAGGCCAACATTAAATCTAATCACTGAATTTGATTTGGTTCTCCTCCAATTCAATTTGGGGCCGGAATCATGGAATCATGGAAAGAATTAAGCTCATGAACCAAGGTGTCACTGTATTTGTATCACAAGAATCAGCAAACCCTTTATTCTTACAGGTCTGGTTTACCAACACGCCTTTGCTTATAACTAAGAATCTAAGAAGTCACTCTGAATATGACAGGCATGCTGGCACACATGTGATTCCAGCCCTCTGGAGGCCAAGGCAGGAGGATCACGATTTCAAGGCCAGCCGGGCAACTCAGGCACTCAGTGAGACCCTGTCAGAAATAAAACCCGAAAAGGGGCTGGGTTTGCAGCTCAGCGTGAAGGCCTTGGTTTCAATCCTGAGTATGTGGAAAAAAAAAAAAAAAAAGAAACAAAGAGAATGGCACAACCTTACAAAGTAGGTAATGCAGTGATGGCACCGGACGCAAAAGGGTGCATTTACACAAAGCAGTAAGAAAGCTTTTCCAGTAACTCAGCCGTTGGAAAGGAAGAATGGAGAAGAGGCACAGTATCCACAATGCGGAGACTTCAACAAATAATGTAAAAGAACTGATGACAAAAGGACTAATAAAAAATGGGAATGATTGCGATCAATACACGCTGTGTACCCATGATTCTCTGGAAACTCTGACTAGCAGTTAGGAGATACAGAAATACCTGCAGAACAATGAGTAAAAAGGATCTTCAAGGTCACCCCAGGCTCCCTCAAAGCACTAACCTGAATCCCATCCTCATAACCACAAGACAGCGAACTGCCTAAAGACAGGAAATGAGCCCTCGATGTCTGTGTGCCTAGAAAACACCAGTTCTGAGCACACTACGAAGCTGCAGGTGCTGAGTGAATTAAAACGAATGGAAGAATGACTAAGTGATCACCACTAGAATTCATTCAGCTCTCCCTCAACGCCTCTGGAGACCAGGAGCTACGGGCCTTACAAAGCCTGTAAGGTTTCTAAGAACCCCTTAAGTGTATGCTGTGTATAACAGTATAACATTCTCTTATCATTGCTACGCAACACAAATTAGATACCAGCAACAAAGCAAAAGTACATAAGTGATTAAAATTTCCTTCATAACCATATTAAAATAAAAAGAAACAAAATTAATTCTTGCTGGGCATGGTATCTGCTCAAAGTTTGTTTTGTAATTCTTGTTACATAAACTACTATTATATGTAATTCGCTTTATTTTTACAAATGTAAGCAAGTATCCTGGTATAATGCAAAAAGTAAAATAAAACAAAAAGTAATTATAACATTTTGTTTAATCCAATATATCTACACTATCTCTAACATATCATTCCAGCATATAATCATTATAAATATTTTTATATTTTTAGACTGAATCTCTGAAATATAATGTGTACTTTAAACTTAAATCTATCTCAGTTTGGACTTAACAAATTTCAAGTGCTCAACAGTTCACATTGCCAGTAGCTCCCATATGAGACAGCTGAGAACTAGACAATCCCCCACTTATCTTATGTAGCTGTCTAAAACACACCACAATTTCTAGCCTCAGAAGAAATTCATTGCATATACATAATAGCTATGGGGGAAAGAAAAAATTAACCATTTTCATCTGTTAAGATGTGTTATGGTTGATACATTGTGTCAACTTGGGGTGTCTGGAGGTTTAGCTGAGTAACTCAGCAGTTGTAAATCTTGGGGTAAAAAGGACATGCCCTTACCCTTCTGGGATGTTGTTTGTTGTGTTAATTTGGGAAGTTTAAAAGGTTAACTATGTGATTCAGCAGGAAGCCAGGGTGCTTACTTTGTATACATCCTGAGCCTGTGGAAGAGGAGGGCATGGAGACTGTGTGAGAGCTACCCGCCCCCTTGGTGGGGGTAGGCTGTTCACAATGTAAGGGAAGAGAAGAGGCTGCTTGCAGCCATTACCCCCTTTTGTTTGTGGTTTTTGCTGTGCTCTGCTGCCGTGAACAGTTTGCCCTCTGCCATGTGCCACTCTGCCTCTGAACCAGCCAAGTATGGACTGAAACCTCCACAAACTGTAAGCTAAATAAACCTTTCCTTCCTTCATTTTGGGTGTTGGGTATTTTGTCTCAGCAACGAGAGAAAAGTAACCAAGACAAGATGAAAATGTATTTGATGACAACTGTATAAGAGACCAAAACTGTCTCCTAAAGGAGCAAAACTAAATAGCCTCATGGGGGCCAAAAGCTGAACAAAAAATCTAACAAAATTATGGGACACAGCCCGATGTGGTAGCACACACCTATAATCCAAGCACTTAGGAGGCTGAGGCAGAAGGATTGCTGTTGGTTCAAGGCCAGCCAGTGCTACACAGTGAGTTCAAAGCCAGCCTGAACTATGTAGTGACATCCTGTCTCAAAAACAACAGGAAAAGGGGACACAAAATCTCCTGCTTTTCAGCTCTAACATCAAGCTAAATACTAGTCACTTTGCTCATCTAAAGAAACAGAGATATGGGAACATTCAATTCTAAGTCATGGTTTAACAAGCCATATAAAGGACTAGCAAGAACACCAGTAAATGGACTCACAGCCGTGCTCTGGGTCTTCGATCAGTATCTTACACACGTTTAACAACACTAATTTTTCTTTAAACATAAAAATAATGGTGAGCTGTGTTTAAACTGTTATAAAGGAAAAAGAACAAAACAACGAATTGTTATAAATGTAAATGGTCGTAATCTCATGCTAAAGTACCTTTACTCCTAAGGCTGGCTACTAGACATATACCAGAAAGAGTACAGGAATGCTGGCACCAACCCTACTAACGTAAAGCCTGTTCCTACTTATCCGGAACACAAATTATTATTGCAGCTGATAAAAGACGTAACTCACCCGCGTGTGTAGATAACGGATCACAAAGACCCCCTCACAGCTCTTTCACGTCTCAGATTCTGTGAGTGCTGCTTATGTACCACTTTAACAAGGGAAATCTCAGAGTCAGGCTGTCACAGTGGTCCAAGTTACTCAAAATATGCCACTCAAGAGAAAAACATGGTAAGAAGAACCCTTTGAGATACAAAGTGAATTGCTAAACCACCTTTGGAAAAAATACCACAATACCATATGTGAGGCAACAAATAGCTAGTTCAATGTTCTTCTGTGGAGAGTTACGCCTTATAACTATGCCTCACTTCTACCAGCACATGTTTGCTTTAGAAGAAAGAAGGCAGTCGCATGCCAGGTTCTAAGTGGCTGACCCTGTTGAGCCTTTGTTGAAAGGCCTACAAGTTCTGGCATGCCCAGAACATCTAGAATAATTGCTTTTGAGATTTCCCATTAAGACTCAGACACATTGCTCAGCAACTTGGGTATCACTAAGGGTCATCCCTAAAACACAACAAACACCTCCCTTTACACAAACAGTATGAGGCCACTTTAATAATAAATGCTATTAAAGGATGGTCCGTGGGAGGTTTGTGGATCCTCAGTTACACATGATGCTTGATCTCACATCTGCTGTGAGAAACACTAGATATTCTTGTTCACGTTAAATAAAATGCCTCTGTGTGATACGTCACCTACTTCCAAGACTCTCTGGAAACAGAACACACAGTTCCACATACGACCACATCTTACTCTGCTCTCATGAGTTCTTTGTTTTACACAAGCGTGGAAACATGTTTCAGAAGAGCCTAGGTTAGAAATCAAGGGGCCGGAGTAAAGGAATCAGTGCTTTAAAAATTCTAGGTTGAACAGAGTTAGATTACTTCATTACTCAGAACCTGTATGAATCTATAAAATGGAAATGTACCTTATAAAACTCCAAGGTACAGAGTCCTCAACTTATTTATTTAACCACAGTGCTTTTAAAATATTTGTAATTTTTGCCATAGTACACCTACAGACCAGCTCTCAACCTTCACCACATATTCACATATTGCAGTCACACAGGTAGTTCTTAAAAATCCGATACTCAGACTAGGTGTGGTGGCACACGCCTGTAATCCCAGCACTTGGGAGGCTGAGGCAGGAGGATGCTGTGAATTTGAGGACAGCCTGGGCTACACAGTGAATTCAAGGCCAGCCTGGACTGCATAGCGAAAACTTGTCTCAAAAAGACAAAAATAAAAACAATCCAACACCCAGCCTTCATTTCAGGCCAGTGGCATCAGAATTTCTGAGAATGGAATTCCAGTGACTAAATGTTCTTTAAAGCTTCTGAGGAATGAAAACAAGTTTGAGAACCAACCCAACTTTGGAAACACTGACCTATAAGTTGTAGACTATTCTTCAAACTAAAAAGCAAAAACAAAAAAATCCAGCAAGTGCACCCTACCTCCACCACACTTACCTCTTCATCCTTTTACAGACCACTTTCTCTGGGTATCCCTTCAAAACTAGGTCCCAGGACACTCTCTGTTGCCTGAAAAATTTTACCCTCCTTTAATTTTATAAGTCATAGAAAAATGGGGCCTTGACAGATCTAGGGATCACCACAAAAATACTAAACAACTTACCAAGCTGACACACAGGAACCAGTAAACGGTAAAATGAGTTAAGAAGCATAAAACAGACCTCAGAGAAGTTCCACAACTCAGACTAACTGGTTATCAGCGTTTTCTAGCACTTTCAGTTTTTACAAACACTGCTTTACGAGTACTCAGGAATGCGGATATGAAAACCCCTGTCCCTGACCACCACAGGAGCAAACGGGAGGTTCCATTAAGGGCCGGTGGGCTTGCAGGGCTTTAGATAAGCAGCAGTTAAAAATGACAGTATAAGGGGCTGGGGGTATAGCTCAGTGGAATTAGCGCCTGCCTAGCAAGTGCAGGGTCCTGAGTTCGATCCCCAGTACTGCCAAAGAAACAGAAACAAAAACAAAAATGACAGTATAGAATCCCTGGCCAATACGATACACTGCATTTAGCTGATACAGTGAAAGGGACAGACCCTCAAAAGATACCGTGCCAGTTTGGCTCTGCTGATGCTGCCCCCAGCACAGAAAGGCCCCCTGTTCCCTTAAAGACCGCTGCCAAGATGAACTGAGGACGGATGGACTCAAAGAATTAAAGTAGATGGAAAATCCCCTCTTCCTTGAGTCTCCAGCTAGACTCACTCTTGATAAACACATTGGCTATTCTTAGTACAAGTGAAAAATACAATTTTGGCAGATATCTTACACGTCAGTGGAACGCCTGCAGGACTGACTGATTCACACACAGTAATATCACAACACTTCCCCGAGGTCACACCAACCCAGAAGCTAGCACTGGTGTCAACTGTACTCAACTTAATCAAGAATAGACAGTAAAGTTATATAAATGTTTTTAATGTCTCTCATTTTTGGTGAATGTTTAACTAGGTCAACAGAAAACTAATTAATTTAAATATAAATCCAAATTTAAAAATCAGGGGTTTTTTGGTTATAATAATGTACTTATACTATACACTTCACATTATTTAGATCCAACTTAACATACCACTTTAAAAAAAACCTGATGCCATATGAAAGAAAAGTTAAAGCACCCAAAACCAAAACCTGGACTGTCATGTTCCAGTTTTCATCCCCACACAGAAAGCAAACACAGGGCTCTTCCTGACCTTCCCTACCCCAGCGCCTGTCACACCTCCTCAGTGTTCCCGTCACATCTGCCTCCTAACTCTAATAAAGCATCGCGACTGCGTCATACACCTGAGCATTTCACAAATTACCCACTGAGTTTCCCTGCAGTAGGGATCATGGTGTCCTCACCATTCTTAGATACGAAGGACTATTACAGTGACTGACATGGAAAAAAGCAGTAAGTTCACATACTTATTCCCTTGTGATACCACAGGGGAATGAACTCAATTTCCACTCTCAGGAGGAGAGTCAGCCCTGTGAACAAGCAATTATGACATAAGACGTTTGCTTTGATGCTGTATGGACCACTGTAATACATAAAGTGAAACAAGGAACAGGAGCAGGATTTGCCAAGCTTCTCCAGAAGAAAGAGGACAGGTTTTATAGAACTGACTGCTCAAATGATTGTTTGCTAACTGAATAAATCTTGAAGAGGAGCATTACTTAAAGTCAGAATAGTCATAAAATTCCTTTGTTAGAAAAACACAAGATACAGCACATATGGGAACACTGCATTTCAGTAAAGAGTACATCTGAAAATGCCAACCATATAGTCAATAAGGCTTGAAAACAGTCTTCCTTCTTAAAGGACTTTAAGCAGTTAACACAATTATATCTAACTTGAAGTCTGGTTTTACAGAAGTTTAATTAACAGTTGAAAAAGCTAAACAATGACAACAGAATGATTTAACAACAGACGAGTAAAAAAGCTGGTCAATGATTACAACCCACATTGTAACGAAGGCCAAGGCAATGACTGGCACAAATCAGGGTGTGGGCAATTCCTGATGACGGTCCTTCAGCTCAGCGAGCCTGGGTGATGACAAGAAACGACACACTTCCGACATCAGACAGGAGGAAAGTAGTCTCTTTAGTGCAATTCCCAAAAACCAGTAGTATTTTCTCACCTAAATTCTTCACTCAAATACAAATTCATCATTCTTGGTATGCTCCACTTCGAGTGTATAGTTTATGAAGAGTTTGTATTTACAGATACAGCTTAACGCAAACACAAGTCCTGGGGTTCTGAGTTATCCGAAAGGTAGAGCTTGAGTTATACTTAAGATCAAACTCATAGTAGGAAACGGGTGCCTAAATAAAGGGACAGGTGCCTCGGACTTATATTACACATTCTTTTCGACATGAGGACCTTATAATAGATTGCTAAGATCGCTTTCTGTCACAAGGCAGTAACATGCCCCGGTGTATTTTCTGTTTCTTACTTTTAAAATAATTTGGTTGTCATGTACATGTACCAACTCCCACAAGGAATGTAACCATGTACTGCAAACATGTACTAATAAAGAATAAAAACTGGAAAAACTGAAAGTAATTTGAGAACACATGAATTTTTTTAAAATATTAGGAAATAACATGTCTATCTATAAGAGACTGTTTAAAGGTTCTTGTAGGTTAAACAGCAGGAAAACAGAATGATGAGGGAAGCTCTCCATATCTAAAATGAATCAGGTGAAAAAAACCAGGTGCAGAATGCAGAGTGCTACACTGTGTGGTTAAAATAGGGACAATAGGAACGAGCAGCTTCATTTCTTGGTGTGCACACAGAGAAAGCCCGGAGGTGCGTAACATAAACTAAGGCCAGAGTTATGTGGGATGGGGGAGGACCACAGGTGAGAAGGAAGTTTTTCACTGTATGTTTTCTGTATAGTTTTTAAACATCTGAATTATGCTAATGTATTTACATTTCCAACTATTTGGAAAAATAGGCTATATTGTAATAACTATGATTCTGTTAACTAATACTTTTTTTACCCTAGTGTTTTCTCTTCTGGATTTCTTAATTATTCAAAAAATACTCGCTTGCAAAACACAAGTTGCCTAGCACAAAAAAATGTATTCTCTTCTCCAACATATTCATATAAATTAACAAGGACATCAAGGTTCATCTGATTACTGAAATGTAAATGTATCTCCTTTGACTTCTGATTAGCTGTCACAGAAAAATTAATATATACATTGTACCTAACTAGAGGGCTGGGAATTGTTTTTAATTTCTTTTTTGAAACAGGGTCATGCTAATCTGTCCAGCTAGGTCTTAAACTTGCAATCCTCTTGTCAAAGTGCTGGGATTACAAACCTACGCCACATTGCCCAGTTTTCTACTTAAATGTTTTTAAGTAGCTATGTTTTTCCACTGCACCTATTAACTGGCATTGCAATTTTACAAATATTACAGAAATATAACTTCCAGGTACATGTACATTTTCAAAATAACATTTAAAAAACAGCAAAGCTGGGCATCATGGAGCAAACCTGTCATCCCAGGACTCTAGGAGGCTGAGGCAGGAGGATTTCAAGTTCAAGCCTAGCCAGGCAACTTAGTGACATACTGAGACCTTGTCTTGAAATACTAAATATAAAAAAGGGCCAGGAATGCAGCTCAGGGTAAAAGGCTTTGAGTTCAAATCTCACTACTGCAAAGAAATAAGGCCAGGAAAAAAAAGAAAGCCTGCAAATACTTCTAATTTTAAAAACAAATTGAACCCTCAGTATCTACAGAAAAAGTACACAGGGTTTCTCAGATTGCCTCAGACACAGCAAATACCCCCAGCACTCTGAACAGGACACAT
Source organism: Dinomys branickii (assembly GCA_004027595.1). NCBI lineage: Eukaryota > Metazoa > Chordata > Mammalia > Rodentia > Dinomyidae > Dinomys > Dinomys branickii. Next base: position 50,233 of record PVLD010009160.1, on the reverse strand, counting down.
GCACACCTAGTGTGTCTCCTCTACTCCCCAGCTGTGTACAGTGCTCATGTGTCTGTAGTTCACTTGTGCCTACAGACCTGCCTGCCTCTGCTAAAATATGCGATCATTACAAGACCTCCTAGTCATCCTACCTATAATCATTGTGGATAACACATTTCTCATTCATGATAGCAATGAGAAACATAAAAACCTGGTACCACAGAGGGCACAGGACAGCTGCTCTACCTCACTCAATCCTAGAAACACCCATTTTACTGATGAAGACACTGAGGCTCAGAGAAGGTAAGTCATTTGCCCAGGTTACTCATGCTTCCTAAAGAGAGTAAGGAGCCCAACAAGGCTTCTAACCCAGTATCTCTGAAGCATATACTCCACCACCTGGCTTAGAACTGAGGTACAGTGATTACATCATCGCCTTTTCTGGCCAGATTCTACTTCACAAAGAGCTTTCACATTTATAGGAGGCACCAGAAGGAGAAAGTTAAAAAAAACTTTAATTTTCCTTAAAACTCACCTATACATGAGCTAACACTTTTTATCTGTTCTTACAAGACTGCTGGGCGGGATAGCTTTGCTCTCCCTGGGGAGACTCAGACTTGGGTGCTGCCCTCCCCCATCCCAGTCTCCCCACCCCAACACCGACTATGTCCCTCTTTGTCTCACCTGTGGGCTCAGAAATAGTGACGAGACCCTTTGGGGTCTGAAACGATTGTGTTCATCATTCACCGAAACATTTCCTAACCGCGCTCCCAGGGCCGAGGCACGTGAGCATGTAGCGGGACAGGGAGACAGCACGGAGTGGCCCCACAGCCACTGCCATCCCTGTCGGGACCTCTGCCACAGAAACAACAAGCAACACAAATGCACGCAGGGCTGGACACACAAAAAGGCACAGAGACAAGAGTACTAAACCTGAGCACAATTCTTCAGAGATGACGCTCGTGGGGGGGTTTTCTCCTTGTGCTTTGACTTGGTTTGGGTTTTTTGCTCTGTTTTTTTTTTAGAGGGATGAAACAACACTACCATCTCATTTCACCCGATATAACAAAACAGCATCGTCACTGTCTGAAGACAACGTAAAAGCACTGTAACTCGACTCCAGCCAAGTTTAGCACAGGCCCCACAAACTGTACCTGAATGGAAGGTAGGGGGACGCTGCGCCGGACAGGAGCGCTCTGTAGGCCTCTTCGGGCGTCTTCTTTAAATAGATTACCTAAGACAGATAAACAGAAACATTTAGAAAGTCACCAAAGAATGACACGAAACTAATTTTATTACCCATCAAACTTGCACTTCACTTCTTCCGCTTGGAGTGACAACCATGACGGGGATAACCGTTGCCGTGGCTGCTGTGGTCCAGTACTGGGTGACACCCAGGGCCTTCACCCTGAGCTACCTCCCCAGTCCTTTTCCCGTTCTCACAACACTGCTAAGCTGCCCAGGCAGGGCTCAAACTCTATCCTCCTGCCCCAGCCTGGTGTTGTTTAGACAGCAGCCAAGTTATCAGTTTCCTTCTCAGCTTGAAACCCGCCACCACCCTTTGGCTTGCGGATGGGTAAGGGTCAGAGGCAGCAGGCAGACCCTTGAAGAAGCCAACGAGGGCTGTTCCAAGGGCACACTGCCCAGACACGACGCCAGGGACAGCCAGACCTCCTCCATCCCTGCGCTGGGTGGTGACCCAAGACCAACACAAGCCTCCTCAACCTTTGCAGATGATCTGCCAGGAGCGAGCCTGTGCCTGAGCGTGTTCCGCCAGACATCCAGAGCAGAGGACACCTGCAGGAGGTCTGCTGCGTCCTCCACCAGCCGCTCTGACCCCTCTCTGAAAGCACCGAGATGGGTAAAAAGGGACACAGGCAGGAGCACTACCATTCCCGCCAAGAGTGAGGGTCCTGGCGGGATAAAGAGCCCGCGAGGGGGACAGAGTGGAGGTCAGCCAGTCCAGCTGGACGGGGCGGGGAAGGAGCCCTGTCAGTGCAAGCGCAGTGTATACCATGGGAGAGTCAATTTAACATTTTAATTCTGAGCTGAGGGCGCTGACCCTTTTCACCCATAGTCTGAATTTAACTTACTTCCTATAATCCCCTCTGCCTAGAACTAATGGCACTGTCTCCTCAGTAAGTCCCCACATCCAGCCCTCAGCACTTCAAGCACAGAACGGCAGAGCCCTGGTGTTTCAAAAGTAGGGTCTCTTCTCTGTACAAAGCCGCTCAGAGTTGTGAGCTGCTGCACTCCGCTAGCAATACAGCACATGTATTTATTTACGAACAACTGCAGGCCTAGGAAGTACTCCAATTTTGAGCTCTCTAACGAAACAAAATGAACAGATAAAAGGTACGTCAAGCTTTAGGAGCAGGGCCCCACATTTGTTTGGCAGATGAAGGTCTGATAAAGCATACACCACAAAAGTGAACTGAGTATGAAACAAAACCACACTGCAAGTGAACTTTAAATGTAGTAATCAGCGGGGTGTGGTGGCACGCGCCTGTAATCCCAGCACCTGTAATCTCAGCGCTCGAGAGGCTGAGGCAGGAGGATCGTTGCGAGTTTGAGACCAGTCTGGGCTACAAAGTGAGCTCAAGGCCATCCTAAACTGCAAAGCGAGACCCTGTCTCAAAAAGACAAACAAATAAATAAATACATAAATGCAGTAATCAGCAGGCATCACTGTGATCAGCACACCCATCATTCCAACACTGTGGGAGGCTGAGGCAGGAAAATCACAAGTTTAAACCCAGCCTGAGGAACAGTGACTTAGCAATATCCTGTCTCAAAATAAAAACTAAAACTGAAAAGGAATGAGGATGTCGCTCAATGTGAAGGCTCAGGTTCAATCCCTCGTACTATAAAACAAAAATACAAATACAAAAAAAGCAATGTAGTCACAAGGCACAGGTTCTAGAGACAACCAGACTGCAACCCAGTGGGCAGATTAGGTGACAGAGCTGGTTCTAATGCAGCATTTTCCCAGCCCTGAAGAGCTGCAGCACTTGGAAGTTAACTATGGCTGCTCAAAGGGACCGCTGCTTGCAGAAAGCTTCCGTGTTTGATTAGATAATTAAAGCTCACAGGAACAGCCTTTGAAAAGCAAAATAATGCAATTCCCTCCCAGGGAGCAATTACGTTAATTCTCTCTAATTTTGCAGCCATTTCTGCAGGAGGGAGTTGCCAGCCCACATGAAACGTCTCCCGACTGGGGACCCCACCGGGCTTTGCGCCTCATCCCACCTGCATGACAGCACACATGACTGTGTTCTCACGCTGTAAGAGGAGAGCTTTGGTTTTTATTTTTATCCCAGTGCTAAATTATTAATAAGTGCAAAGTGAAACCCAACAGGGGCCATCTAAATTCCAGGCAGATTCCCTGGGCATCTGTTACAGGCTAGGCTGACCTTTTACAACCCGAAGGCAGGGACTTAGAGAAAGTGGGGAAGTTCTCCTGGTACATGTGTGCGTGTCATTAACACCCAAACTGCTACTGTTCTAGTGTGTATCGTTATGCCAGATCTTCTTAGACATACCTCTTTATTGAGAGAGAGAGAGAAAGTAGGTCTGATTGAATCGCAGGAGGAAAGTAACATTTCCTAAGACTTGCTCTCAAGCAAGCTAAAACTCAGAAATGTAAGGAACTTTACAAAATCATATTGCTGCCTCATGATGGGGAAGAATTTGAATATACATCTGACTCCACACAGCTGGGGATAAAAGATTCTTCCAAAATGCCATTATGCTTGATTTTTAAAATTACGTGGTTTCAAATTATTAATGGTAGCTGTACCTGAGGATTGGGCTGGAGATGGACAGAAAGGGAGAAAGGGAGACCTGCTACTCTGTGCTGCAGTCTGTGCTGTCACTGTTTTGTACAGACAGGTATAAATGTGTTTTTCAGATGTGAAGTAACTAAGTCACTTTAAAAATGCTAAAAGCATAAAATAAAGCATGTAATGGCCAAAAGTTTGTTAGTAGATTTTCTATTTTTTAGTACCAGGGACTGAACTCAGGGCCTTCACACTGAGCCATACCCTCAGCCCTTCTTCTGTTTTATATTTTTGACATAGGGTTTCACAAAGTTGCTAGTCACCCAGGTTGACTTGAACTTGCAACCCTCCTGCTTCAGCCTCCTATTGCCAGACATTCTAATACTTCCAAAAGTATTTTCTGGGAATAAAAAACTAATTCCATGGCATCTGCTAAATACTCTAATTATTCTTTTTCTACTTCTGAAAGGAATAAAATAAATTACTCTCTATTCTTTTCACTACCTATTATATAAACATAATGGAAAGAATTTTCCCAAATTTTGATTGATGCAACTTGTCAAAAGCCATTTGCATGTAGATAGTGCTTGGGGCTCAATGCCAATCAAGTAATGTATGTACCACTTTTATAAAACTGCCCTACCCTTGCCAGGAAGTCCCAGAAACCTCCTCAATAAAACAACATTTTAACATACACTTTCTTATTTTTAACTGTGTATGAGTCAAATTAAAGTGATTTTTTTTCCTGTTTTGAAGAAACAGCAGCACCTAAAAGCAAAGTACCAACTTTCTTTCTTAAATACATTATTCCATTATTCCATGACACCAGTACCAACTTTCTTATTTTAAATACATTATTCCTAAGAGCCAGGATTCTAACCTATGTAAATTATCACAGATACCATGTTCTTAACAACACACAAAAATTACAGTATGACAAGCAAGCATAATTGTTTACCAGTAAGCCAGTGCTGCCTAGACCTTAATTAACCATCACCCACTTTCTCAGTTTCTGCCCCACACACCACCAGCAACTACCACTTCTCTAAACAGCCACAGCCTTCTAGCTTAAATCAAGTGGATGTGAAATGTTTTACATCATTGCTCTAAGTGGAAAACCTGCCACTGAATCTACACATAAATCAGTATTAAAATATGTAACCAATCTAAAATGTTTGTGTATATACAACACACTGACAATGTATCAAGTGTTAAGTCCATACCAATTGTATGAAGAAATGCAAAACCAACATGAGAGATTAAATAAAATCTTCATAGAATTTATCTACAAATCTTTTGTAACCGAATCCTATGGTTATTATCCTTAACTGTGTGTATGTGTGTGTGTGTGTGTGTGTGTGTGTGTGTGTGAGACTTTCAGAAGTATCTTCAAATTTACAACCATATTTTGGTACCTGCATAATTTAATCTCCCTGATACACAAGCTGTGATTTTTAAGACTCTGACTCATGCATTTGCTAATGGTCTTTCCCTGGGGACATTTGTCTCCAACTTTACTACATTCTTTAGCTTTGTTTTGGGGTGCTGCTGTTTCTTCAGAACAAAATTTCACTGCAAATTACACCACCAATATATACATACGCACACCCTAGATATATTGTACAAAGAAACCGCTGCCCCTGTGTTAATTACATTTATACAGAGCCATTTGGAAAATAAAGATCCCTTGACAATGCAACGTGTCTTTCTGAGAGCAGATTCTTCCATTTGGGCAGCTGATTTCCTGTTATTTGTTGAATGTTTTGTTTGTTTAAAAAAGAGGAAACAAATGCTGGGCCAGCGCTCCCCGTTGAGTGGGCCACTGCGACCTTGATACAGTAGCTCAGAGTTAACTTCCAGTCGCAGCTGAGTCAATCTCATTTCTTCCAAACAGAGCCTTCCAGAAAACAGATGCTACAACTTGAAAGTAGCCTAGAGGAGTTAAGATTCACCAAATATGGAAGATACCACAAAGGAGGGACTATCTCTAAGGCTTCCAGACTGGGTTTCACACGCCCAGAGCACTACATGCGGGCATCACCAGCATGTCACCATGTGCTGTGCACGGGGTTCCAGCCCACCCGTCAGCAGTCACTCCTGCGCCCTGTCACCAGCCTCTCCCTCACTACACCGTCTTTATCAAATCAACACCCAGACAGGTTCTTTCTCCACAGTCTCTCCACTCATGGCGATCCAGGTTAGGGGCCTGGAACACATCATTTGGGGAAAAAAATGATACAAATACCCTTTCAAATGATGTAGAAGCTTCACTCCAGGGAGCCTGCCATGGCCCTGAGACGAGGGCCCCGAATCTCGAGTTTCTTGGCCCCTCGGTGAGTCTCCACTTGACTTGGTGAATGCACCTAGCTGCACTTCAAACCGGTCTCCACACTCTAGAACTGACACCGTTTCTCTCTCCCACCTGCTTCTCCTGCCCACCACAGTACAGTCGGCTTTACTGAAGCGCAGATCCTAGGGCTCAACCAGCAGCAGATCAAAAACTTGGGGAACAATAATAGCAATAAGATATAGTAGAATAAAAAGCTAAAAATTAAATACACTGTATTTACACTATGTTAAGTATTCTATCTAATCTAGAGATGCTTTAAATATGCAAGAACATTTGCCTCATCATTTGCAAATATAACCAGGGACTTGAGCATCCAGAGATTTTTGACACTCAACAAGTGGGGGCCCTGAACTAATTTCTTGAGGGTACCAGGACAGGAAGGTAATTCTGGAGGAGGTTCCCCAAGCCTCAGTCCTGCTCAAAAAGCCCAGCCCACACTGTCAGCCCTTCACCAAAATATGGCCCCACACTACTTCACCAGATGGATCTTCACTGCTCCTTCAGTGAACCCGCCCTGCTAGCCTGCACTCCACCACTGCCTGAGCATGTCAGATACCCTCTGGCATCCAAGGGCTTTCCCTGGAACACTGTGCTTACCACCTCTGCCTGTTAAGAGTTCTTCCCGTGTCATCGGTTAGTTGTGCTTTTATCAGCCAGTTCACTACCTCAGTGACCCCTGCCTCTGCGACACCCTCTCTTTACCCCTCAGGCTCCAGAGTGTGACACTGGACTCCAAGAGTGACAATGGGTACAATGAGGACAGTGACAGAGACAGAAGGACAGAAACACAGTGTGCCAGGCACTTGACATGATCTGACTTACTAATCCCCACAAGCATGCTGAGAATCAGCTGCTTGAGGTCACAGAGCTGGCCGCGGTGGAGGCAGGCAGTTTGGTGCCATCGTGGACACTCATAACCACTTCGTGATGCATTTTCAGCTCTGTCGAGATTTTCCTTTGTGCTGCAGCAGAAAGCTGGAGCCAGGAACCAAGCCTTCCGCACCTCTCTAAGCCTAACAAGGACTCCTGTTAGATCCTCAGTAAATGACTGACTGCTTTAAACTTACAAGGCACTAAGAGTACCTATTCCACAGGGTGACCAGCTTAATTATTAACTGGAGAATGAGATTTTTTAAAACAAGTCACTGTAGCTTCAGTGGCAATAGCCAGGGAAGCTAATAAAATTAAGTTTCTGGGCCCAAATGTACAAGAGCATCAAACTCAGGAGTCAGTTCTCCAAAGCTGTGCTCAGAGAGAAAGCACTGAAGCGGCCGGTTAAAGACAAGAGCACTGGCTCACATGACTTTATTTCCTAAAAGAAAATACCTTAGAGGATTAAAGCACACTTTCCCTCCCTCTTCCCTCAAACCGCTCTGAGAACGCACTCCGCAATCCGCCACACCCAGCACCTGAGAGGAGGCAGCTGGCAGGAGGCAGGACAGAGCACAAATCACCATGATCCAATCAACATACATTTGATGTGCTGAATGCTTACAATCTGCACAGGAACTTGAAGACACAGGATGACACAGAGAGCTGAATGTCCCTATAATCAGCCTGATTAAGGAATTTAAAGGCACGGGCAGCAAGAGCTCCAAAGGGGGAGGGAGCGTGAAGGGACAGGACTGGACCTGAGGCTGCCTTGCATCCCAGTGGTATTTGGACGGCCACCTCCTCCCCTGCTGTGGGCTGCTCTGGAAGCCAGGGCTCTGAGGCAGGACAGGCTTCCTTGACAACCTGGTGACATGGCCTCTGCCCTCTGTTCTCAAAGCTCTCCGCCTTTCTCCCTCAAATTCTTGCTGCAGGTGTTTCTGCGGTTATTTGGTTTAGTCTGTCTCTGGGTCTGCAGAACTCGACACTGTGCCTGGCACATAGCGCACGCTTAGAAAATGTTTGATGGCTGCACCAAGAGCGGGAAGAAAGAAGGCATTTTCCAGGCAAAGAAGAACGACACAGTCATAGGAACAATGGTCACCTATCTGAAGTGAGACAACAGTGCAGGGCTTAGGCACCCAGATCTGGAGCCAACCTGCCCGGCTTTCCCCTGAGCAGAATCACAGTAATTCTCTATGCTCCTGTTCCCTCTGTGAAGCAGGGGTAGAACTGTAAACTACTTTGTAAGGATGTTTCTTGGGAAGGATAAATGAATTAATAATATGCATGAACACAGAGCTATATCCAGCACACAGCTCTTCAATAGCAAGGGAACACGGACAGAGATAAACTTCGATCCTAAAGTAATTTTTTCCTCTTCTTCAGACCTAAAACCATGTGGATCTGAACCTGCGTGTCTTGTGCTGAAGCCCTAAAGCTTGCCTACATCCACAGACACTGAAGCACAGGTTGTGACCGTCTCTCGAGATTGCGATGACCCAGAGACCACCACAGGGACAGAAGAACTAATGACCTTTTGAGCCCTTCACTTTGCTCATTAAAGTATGACTTGTGCTTTCTTCCGAAGTAATCAGTGACTCAAAAGTGGGTTTTGTTTTTAAAAAAACTGTGTTCACCTGGGCCTGCAGACACAATAGCTAACTAACTGGAACAAAGGCTGGCCTTCATTTGGTAGAACTTTGAGTCAAATCCCTAATTTACATAACCCAATTCATCCTCTTCCAACACTGAGGACACTAAGACAAGGATTCACAGCCACATTCACCTATACCCAGAGGTCCCACTGCCCTACACTTAGGTCACCTTGGATTCCAGCAGCGCCTCCAAGACTGACACTGCCTCAAGCAGAAACAGTCATCTCCTGGAGACCAACTGCCTCCTCAAGCAATAAGCACTTCTCCTCGGGCGCCACCTTCCAAATCCAGAATGAGAAAATGAGCAACCAGACTCTAACTTACCCCAGTAAACCCACAAAACTGGCCAGGTTCTTTTGTGAATGAGCCGATCTGATCCACACCAGATCTGCGCTTTCTTCAGTTCATCGGGCTGCAGGCCCTCCCTTATTTTCTCGCTTTGCTGGTTAAGGGCCCAGCTTGGCTCCTTGTCAGGGCTGTGCTCACTTTAGCTTTCAACTCCTCAAGCTGCAGTCCCCTACCCTATTCCTTTGCTTTCATGTGCAAACTTCCGCCTGTAACCCCTGCTGGCTACCTCAGCTTTAACTCTCATACTACTGATGCAAGGACCTGTGCTCGCCAGTGACAGCTATGGAGCAAAACCGTAACACAGAGAAGAACATCAGTGAGGAAACTTGCTCACGTTAAAATATAGATGCTGATCTTCGCCTCAGTTCTGCCTCTTCAAACACCCCAAGTCTCCTACCAACAACTATAAAGTAAATGCCGTCGGTCACTGTCTGATCAGATCCACTATCAAAACATCACAAAATCCCAGAGATGACCCATATCTCTCTGCAACAAAGTAAAGCATAAAGAGCAGACATTACTAGAACTAGGCTCATTTTTTAATATTTGAACTTCTGAACAAACAAGTAAGACTTAAGTGGAAGTTTCAACCGAGGCTGAGAGGAAAGCAACTGCCTGTCACCTGCAAAGAATGAACCAGAGAGGTTTACGGAAAGAATATCTCTGAGGCACGAAACTGCAAAGAGGTTAAACACAACTTGAAAGTCTCCTGTCAGGCTCCAAAGTCTTGGTTCCCAGGCTTCTTAAATGTCAGGGCACTTAATTTATACACTGCTTTTTTCCTGAAAGCAGTGCTAAGTCGGTACTGTTACACACAAGCACAAATAAAACCTTTAATTTTACTGTGCTGAGTAACATTTTCTTCTAAATCATTTCCTCCCATTGTGTTCAGTAACTGAGAAAAAAATCTGTGTACAGATTTATAATTTTTCAAATAAGAAAAAGCCACACATTTCTGAAATATATAAAGGAGTCTACTTTTGTTCTAACTGCTTACAGAAGCAGAAATTGGGTTGGGACCCTCACTCACAAATGAGACAGGTATGTCTGGTTACGGACCAAAAAGGCAACCGTATTTTTAAAACAACTTGTATTTTAGTCAATTTTAAATCTATTGTGCTACATAGTCTAAAACAGAATAAAAATAAGTGAATGTTCTCTCCTACAGACTTTGAACACATTATAAAAGAAAATAAGTCATCCTTCCTGTTCTTCAAGTCTATTATAAATCACAGATTATAAGGTCAGCAAAGTATAAGATGATATAACAAATATGGAGGCAAGCTTAACTAAGAAGTAAGGAAGCATCCGGCATCGGGCCCTGACCATCATCACTTATTTCTACCCTAAAAGTATTTAACCTGATATCCTTTGCAGACCCAAGTGTAGAGATGACTGTGCTTTTTGAGGTAATAGTTGCTCTGAACCACTCTTGTGTAACATCTTTTTATACTTTAATATTAAGTTGGGATTTGATACACAGACAGCAAACAGCAGACTATTCTGTTCATTTGAGAATTTGTTTGGAATAGAAACACTCCCTCCACCCCTCTCTCCTGCGTGTAATCAGAGTAGAGCCAGTGGGAGCTCTCTGATGGGCGAACTGCGGGCAGTGCTAGCCATGTGAGCCTTCCAATTCAATTTGACGGGAAAGAGAATTTCCATAATCAGCCTGAAAAGATGCCTTTCGAGAACTGACAAGATATAGATAGGACAAAATGCACTACTCATGCTAACACTGTCTGAATGACACAAGGGTCTTCTTCTGCCTGAGGCAAGTTCATGTTACAACACAGACATAACTGAGCTGTGCGCAAGCTCACCCCTTCACTAACAAACCAACCAAACACCAAGCTAAGGCTCTCAGCACACAGAAGCCTGATGGGACCCGTTAACAGGGAAGAGGAGAACATGTTTGGTGCCAAGAAGACCCGAGTCCCTAAATCCCCCACAAGCCACCACAAGGCTGTTCTGTTGAACATGCGGACAGACATAAGCCCACACATCAGACATCATGTATTGTGAGAGTCTCTGCACAAACACAAAAACAGAACCCCTCCAGAGTATCACCAAAATAATGAATGGCTTCATGCTAAAAACTCCCAGTGCTGAGTTTCACTACTTATTTCTGGATATAGTTATGAGATTTATTTCATAAAATCTTTCAAATGAAGAAGCAAAAGTGAAAAAAGGTGCAGAAGGATGTTCTTTAAAGCAAGGACTAAATCTGATCAAGTTCAGAAGGCCCACTCTAATAGATTATGATTTAATGTTTAAATCCTTTTAACATCTATTATCAATTAGGAAAAGTCCTTCATTTGCAAATCAATGATAGGCCAAAAGCTTATTCAGAAAGGCTAATATTTCAAATTCTGCCAATATTTTACCCACGCTAAAAGTTTAAAATTGTTAGGTTTCTAGACTAGTCCAAAAACAACACTATGAGGCCAGGCGTGGTGGCGCATGCCTATAATCCCAGCACTCAGGAGGCTGACTCAAGAGAATCATTGAGTTCAAGACCAGCCTGGGCTACAAAGTGAGCTCAAGGCCAGCCTGAACTGCATAGCGAGACCCTGTCTCAAAAAGACAAAAAAAAAAAAAAAGCCAACACTGTTTCATGTCATCACTAAACCAAAATAATGTATCTAAAATAGAATGTAATAGTAAACATTACTGTGAAAACTAAATGCAAACCCTAAAATCACTGAAGAGGTATATGGGCTCTTCACATTCTCTCCCCTCAACAATAATACCTGAGGCAGCTCCATGAGGCAATGAATAGGTTTTCAGTGGCTCTAAACCAAACACTGACTTACTTCAAACATTCTGATGGGTAATTTATCATATCCAGTGGAATTTCAAAATGCATAACTTTTCTCACTGATGCAAATACGAGAGGATGAAGATTTTCTTGCTGTAGCTGGAGGAAAACACTGGTAAGCCAAGGAGGTTAAAATCTTTCTGGACAAACACAGGAGGAGACTATCAGACAGGGACTCAACCCAACTCAAGTAGGCTGTCTCCCATCAGCTGATGGCAACTGATCCATTTATGCCAACTCCGATCTCCCAGGAAGACGGGGAGGGCAGAACAAAGAATCCAATGCATTCATTCTAATAACAGAGCATATACCTGAGGTTTCTGCTATTGTTTGGCAGTCTGGACTGAGCACTGAACCCAGGGCCTTCCCACTGAGCTACACATCCCCTCCCCACCCCCCTTTTTTGGAGATGTGATATCATGAAGTCACTAAGTTACCTAGGATGGGCTTTTTCAAATACACTTATCTTATTCTTTTCAAATTTTAAGGAGTTTGTAGAGAAAATGTTATGCAAACCGCTAAGAAGCTACACTGATGTGAACTAAATCTCAGGTCTGGAATCTCAACTTGTAAGCTACCATTCTTTGAACTTATTCAAGAACAGAAAACTAGCAATGAGCACAAACAAGGAACTGGTTGTTCTCTTGCAGTATTTAACAAAGAGTTGTTGCTTAGCGAATCCAGAGGAAACAGGAGCTCTGCCCAGCAGCTAGATGTTTACTGAAAGCATTCTGGGCAATTTTTGTGTGCATTAGCCCAAACTGTTCAAACATGGACCACATGACAGGATTGGCCTTCAAGAAGATAACAGAAGTAATGATTCTTAAATGGGCAAAGAGCTTTTAAGTAACCATGTCTCCTGAATACCTTAGCTCACTGATTTCCATAAACAGAACTGAAAACCAGTCAGGTAAAAGTCATCAAAACCCAACCAACATATGCCCAGCACACATTCCCAATGTACAGTGATTACACAAAGTCCACCCACCTACCCAGTGGCTTCTAGGAATCTCCCTCTCCTCTGGCTCACTACTATAAGCAGACAGCACCTCTTCCAGAGAATGGCCCCCTTGCTCCCCTGGGCAGCCATTTCTCAATCCCAGGTAGCTTTTGATCAGCAGCAAGACTTGCACTGCAAGATTACGTGATAGCAAGGAATATGAGGACTGGGAAGGAGAAAGGAAGAGGAGGAGACGAGCAGAGAATTCTCCACATTTCCACGTACGGCTAACTCATTTCTTCATGCAGCCACAGGCACCACAGATAATTACCAAGGACAAGGCTGATGATGTGTGTCCCTGACCTTGTTGGGCACCCTTCTTACAGGTGTCATCTTCCAGCTAGGGTATCCCAACTTTAAGGACTCCTCAGAAAAAAAAAAAGAAAAACTACAGATGGCTGTTTTAAGACATAGATATCCTGATGTACCCTGCCTGAGGTTCTAATTCACCAAAACTGAAGTCTGGCTTATGAATATTTCTGATATACAAATTCAGGTTGAGGAGCACTGTTATAATATTATCATTAAATAAGTCAAAAGGCGAAATGACTGGAACAAACTACAAAAAAACATTCTTCTCTTAGCTTTAGGAGATAGCTGATGTAAGAAGGGAGGGCTACACTCATGGTAAAATCCCAAGAAAACACTGACAGGCTTTCCTCATGCCCTTCACAACCCACATATCAAATCCACCTCTTATCCCTGTGTCAAGTTATAGGCACAAAATCACATTGCAGGGATATAAAAATGAAGACAGGGAAGCAGACATGTAAATAATCAAACCAGCACATAGCGCAGCATAAAAGAAATCTGAATTGCAGAGGGAGCCGAATCACGGAAAGCTTCAAGCAGAGATCTAAACGCTGGGTTTAAAAAGTCTAAGTGCAAATCGGGTCATCTGAACTCTCTCACAGCTTCTCATGTCATATAAAGTAAACCCCAGCACGCTCACCTCCCAGCCAGACAGAGGCCTCCGACCTCCTCCCCTGCGCTGCCCTCTGGCTCTGGGCTCCAGCTACAGGGCCTGGGCTTGGCGCCTCAGTGCCAAGCACATTCTCACTCGAAGCCTTTGCTCATGCTGTTCCCTCTGCCCAGAACGCTTTTGCTCTTTATCATGCGTCAAAAGCTCAGAGAGGCTTCCTTGGGCTGCAACCTGAAGTAGCCACCCAGCGACCACTGCATGGCTACAGCGCTGCTGACAATGGCCAGTCATTTGTTCATTTGTTTCTCCCAGCAAAATATAAGCTCTGTGAGGACAGGGTCCTCCCTCTCGTCTACTGCTATCCTTGAAGCCCAGAAGAGTATCTGGCACAGGAGCTCAACAAATTTTTGTTTAGTGAAAGAACAAACGAACCACACAGAAGGGGGAAGAGAGACAATTTCCCTTTTAAAAATGAAGAGTCATACTCAATAGGGAAGGTTATGGCAGACCTCTGCTTCCCCTTTTTGGTAATTACTAGGAAAATCATTCAGTTTCAAATTTGAGTAAGTCAAACACAATTTTGTTTGTAATGAACCCAAAACTTCAATTACTACAATAATGCTGCTCTATGTCACCCAATTTTAACATGGCGGAGGAAGAAGAAGGGCATCAAAGGGACAGGAGAGAAGCGGTCAGGATAAAGGAAGCAGAGGTGCAAGTGTGGGGAAACACAATGGAGGGGAAAGTACCGGGAGATTACGAGGAGGAGCGGCAGGGAACACGCGGGGACTGGCTACCCGCTTGCACCGCGCGTGTCCAAGTGAGCGGGAGCTGCGGGACAGAGGCCGGCAGGACTGGAATAACAGTGACATCAGGGCTCTCACTGCCCCTAGTCCTGCCTGGGGCCAAGCCGTCACACTGTCTGAGCCTCGGGACTGCACAGCGAAGACGCCAGGGGAGCGTGGGTGGGCAGGGAGGGCGGGGACAGGGCTCGCTGGGTTTGTATGTCATCTGTGAAGAACACAGTGCAAGACCGAGCAAATCTTCAGGGGAAGTGAGCCTCAGGCTTGACACAGCAAACTCGGCAAAGTCAGAGGCCCTCTAACAGCACTGCGAGGTTCCGTACTGAACCTGCAGTCTCGGTCAGCTTGCTTCGAAAGGGGTGTGGGCAGAAGGGTAAAATGTGGGAAATCTCAAAATATTTTAATTGTAAGATCTTAATCTGATTTCTTCTTCCTTGAATTCAGAAGTAACATTTTCATCAGTCAGTACATACACAGAAAATCTGATATCTGCTATTATTTTTTAAAACTGTATGTTCACCAGAACACCAGTCCAGGATACTTGAAAAAAAAAAATTTTTTTTTAATTTGTACATCCTCTTGCAGACAGGAAACAAAATAATTTTACAAGACTATTTTTAAATGTTAACCCCATTTTGTCACTTTTTCCACTTTATTCCACAGATGTGTCTCTAGGAAAAAGTAAAACTTAGAAATTCGCTCTATGTGAAATAATGTAGTTTGTGGACACAACTCCAACTCAGGCTGGAATTTTCTTCAGGCTGGAATTTTCTCAAAATTTCAAACATCTCAGAAGGACACATCAGTATTTTACTACACTCCAACTAATAAGATTCAAGGCTTCCTCCACTCCAAGACAGACAATATCCTACAGTGCTATTAACAGGCTCCTAAATTCTGCACAGAGGATGGGTCCATTCCCACATGCTTTAGTAAGTTCTTAATTTCAAAGTAAAAATACCAGAGCCAAGACCTTAGTGACAGCAGTCAAGGACAAGACCTTGGGGTAAGAGTACAATTGTCACTGTTTATCCACAGGAGACATGTTCCATGACCCAGGAGATGCTGAAAGATAGCAGTGTTGCATATGCTGAGTTTTTCCTGCACACACCTATGACAGGAATTAAGGACAGTAAAAGATTAACAACAAAAGCTGAACAGAACAGCCACATCAATAGTCTGTAATGGGCTGTATGAATACAGTCTCTTTCAAAAGAGGAAAGAAGGAAGGGGGAAAATGTTATGTATATATACACAAGATAGCTAAGATAACTGTACTATTAATTTCTATTAGTTCACTGAAAGGAGCTGTCGGTGCTGTTTGGTCAATTTGGCAAGCCTGTACCTGGTAATCTGAGCAACTGCTTTGAGGATAACAATATGCAATATAATGACCATTGTTGATTTCCTACCATCTTGTTTTGAAATTGTGTATCATTTTTATTTTTTGTCTCTCTTTAAAATAAAAAAAGAAATACTAACTAGTCTATCATATTGTTCTCACCCTCGTGATGAAGTGGGACGGGGACCTCTGTAATAAGATGAAGCAAAGTGAGGGATGCAGGCTTGGACACAGCACCCTGTCACATGAACAGAAGCAGTGTGACGCAGCCACAGCAGAGCTGATGACCAAGATGGCTAGCAAGTGACTAGTGGGCAGGTAGCACATATAGTGTGGACACCTCAAAGGGATAATTCACATCCCTCATGGATGGAGACAGGCAGTGTAAAATTTCATGACACTACTCAGAATGGCACACGATTGAAAGCTCATAAATCATTTCCAGGATTTTCCATTTAATATTTTCAGAGCATGCCTAACTGAAACTACCAAAAGCGGAATCACGGACAAGGCAGGGACTATGGTAGTATGAGGACCCTGAGCTTGGAATCCATCTGCACCATTTCTTATATGCTGTGAACACAAGATCAGTCACCACCGCGAACCTGAATCCCCTTCAGCGAGGTTTCCTGTCCTGTTCATTCCTTTATTCATTAAAACAGCAGAGCACTGTGCTGGGCACTGAGGACACAGACTTGAACAAGAGTCCAGGAGCTCACTGTAGCAGGGGAGAGACTGCAAAGCCAGTTAACTGTGGAGAGCTCACGGGAGCAGACTGCAGCGTGAACAATTAATGGTGGGACAAGATGAGAAGAGGCTATAAACAAGCCTTGTTCTGTGTCAGGTGGTAGGGAAATGACAACATGAACAGCTGGAGGTAGTGCAGGGGCAGGCAAGCAAACCAGACAGGAAACATCAGGAAATTTTTTATCTGAGAGGGTTTTCTTTTCATTAAACAAAAAACTTCTCAATAGCAGGCCCACTAAATGACTCATACCTCCACTCTCAAAAGAACCGTAAGTCTGACTCATCCTACAGTGCGTACGTTCACATGGAAAGGCTTATCTGTCCACTTATTAATTTGAAACTGTGCACCACAAAATGTTCCTTCCTATTAAATACTTCTGTGAGGTACTGCAGCAACTCTTTATTTCCTTGACGTGGAGGCTACATTTTCCCAGCCCTGCTATTTACCTTCATTCACCATTACTTTGCTATCTAACTACATCTGTGGTTTTAGTTCCTCATCAACAAAAACCCTGACTCCCATAATGAAAAATCAAAGGCCCTACAAGCATTTGCCATTATGGGGGAGAAATGGGGAGCTGGGGAGGACAGGCACAGGGGAAATAAAGCCAAAGCAGACGAGCAAGGAGAAAGACAGCTAAGAAAGATGCAGGGACAGACTGGACTACCACAAGAACACAGCAGTTCGTACACACATGGCCTAAGATTACTAGCCTGATAACTACATCTTGAGCACTAAAAATCATTGGAATAATTGAACATACAGTAACCTCCACGGAAGATGCAGTTAGCTCCTCCTTGACTTGAAATTTCAGGAAGTATATAACATGAGGGTTTTATTGTATTAATTCGCTTTCCAAAATGGGAAACAGGGTACAATTTCATTCACTGTATCAAATAGAAAAAAATTATTAACCAAATTTACATTGATATAAATCATGCAATCCTAGCTATACATGGTGGCACAAACCTGTAATCCCAGTACTGGGAAGGCTAGTGGCCCTGAGTTCGAGGCCAGCCTGGGCTACATAGTGAGTTCAAACCCAGCCTGAACTACATATACAGAGTGCCTGTCTCAAAAAAATTATACAACCCAAAACCCTCTGTAAACGTAAAGGTTAGCCACTGTGAAATGAAGTAGGCATTAGCTAATTTATTGGCACAAAGCTAGAAACTGAGACCAATGCAACACTGACAAGACAGACCCCATAAGGCAGGTTCAGGCTGC
Source organism: Dinomys branickii (assembly GCA_004027595.1). Taxonomy (NCBI): domain Eukaryota; kingdom Metazoa; phylum Chordata; class Mammalia; order Rodentia; family Dinomyidae; genus Dinomys; species Dinomys branickii. The sequence goes on along the minus strand of PVLD010009160.1, from coordinate 32,386 downwards.
CTCCTCAGTGCCCAGCGCCACCCTACGCTCAGGCACTGCTCATTCAAGGGTATCCCAACTGAGCACACGGACGTTCTGGCCGCCAGAAGAAGGGAAGACCAGGAGAAAAGTTGAGAGTAACACAGTATGTCAAGTGAAAGCAAGATGAAAAAAAGAGAAACCCTGTGACCTGGGTATGTAAGTCCTTCCTAAGACTCAAGTATCAGCACAGCAAACATCTTCTGGAGCCAGATGCTTATCTCAGTACTGACAAATAGGAGCCCTGAGGAGTTCACACTACTCATCTAGTTTTTCTTAAACTGTACATGCTAATTGTAGGTTAACCTAGATGGGTCTTATTACCTGCGCACTGAGTGCCAAAATCAATGCCCTAAAAACCGCGTCAGTACCTAAGCACAATAAGTAGATTCTCCGTTGATGGTGTTTTGTAAACCACAGGTCACAATCCATTAGTGAATAGCAAAATCAATTTAATGAGTAATGACACTATCTTTAAAATGAAATATCAGTATACTTCATTGTAATAAGTGTCTCATGAGCCCGTGGTTTCAATTATATGTGTGAATGGTGTACACACACGTGTGTGTGTGTGCATGTGCGCACACTAAGCTGTGATATAAAATGTATTTCTTTCAGTGGATTATGTAGAAAAATCTAAAAAAAGCACTCTACCTTGAGATACTAGCTCAACGCACTCCATGGCATTCCTTGTTTTCTAATCCCCTATCACTCCTGACACTTAGACCTTTGCTAAGACATCCCTGGGCATCACTAAGTCAATCATGCAAGAGCTGCCGTTGCACCAGGCAGGTACACAAAGGTATTTGGAGTGTCAGCCCCTCTAGGCAAAACTGAACCTGCGATGTTTCCTGGAAAAGAAACTGACTGGCGTATCTGAAATAATACCGTAATGCAATACTATCTGGAAAATTCTACCCTTCCACCCTGGATGCTATTTCAATATTCTGCAGACTACTGCAGCTTAGCTATGGTATACCACTCCCCGGTTAGCAGTGCCAACGAATTATCGTTAAATGAGTAAGGCTCTAAACTACAAACTTTAGGGCCTAGGCTCGAGTCTTTCTCATCCCCACTTAGATTTAACCTTGGATGAGGTACCTGACGATTCAGGGCTAAGATTCCCCAACCAAAACAAGAGAACGTGGGGCTATAGCAGGGTTCTTCCTATGAGTTTCCTGTGGAGATACTTCAGTGATCCTGCAAAGTGGGTCTTTCAAAAAAATTAACATATATTTATTTTGAAACTAAGGGAAAACAGTAAACACAAAAGCCTTCAGTAGCAGGTATTAATTACAACAGTGTGATCACCAGGCAGCCAAATAACCTCCTTTGACATAAACTCGGAAGAATTACTGCAACTCCTGTTTCTGCACATATTCAAGAAAACGTCTCACTGACCAAAGCTGGTAGCTCTGGCTGGAGATGTGTCCAAACATAACCCCAGGAGCAATGGCCTTCTCCAGGTACACAACAGGCGAGGCAAAGTAGAGAGGTGCAGGACCTCAGCTCACACTTAGGCACAGTGAACACATTTCGGGTCACATTGCTATCATGGGAAATATCAGGGCTTGGAGTGGTCTTTTCATTTTTTTCCAGCATGAATGTAAAAATTTTCAGATTCAACTTTGATTAAAAATTTTCTGGTACTTCTCTTGAGAACTGAGTTACTTCGTACTGAAAATTATCCTAAGATTGCAAGGACAGCTATTTACAAATGTATTAACAATTATTAACAACCATATAGACATATAAAGAAGGATTTTTCACCTATGGAGAAAAACAGAAATGGTGCTGGGGTTAAAATTAAGACTACTGTTCATAATACTAATTATATACATGTGTGTGTGCGTACATATATATGTGTATATATATATTCAACAAAGCCCATTTTATTCTATACAAATCCTCATTTTCGTATTTTTTACAGTGTCAGGACTCTAACCCCAGCCTTTGCTAGGCAAGCACTTTACCAATGAGATACCCCCTCAACTATTTTCATTTTTTATTTTGAGCCAGTCTCACTAGATTGCCAGGCTGGCCTTGAACTTGTGATCCTCTTGCCTCAGCCTCACTGCAATTACAGTCATGCACCACAGGAACCAATATATTCAGTAATTTTTATAAAAATCAATGCCTCAAAACACTATGATTCTTAATCTATTTTTAAACATTCCAGCTTCTGAATTACTCCATATCAAATTCCCAAAACTGTAGGAGATGACCGACCGAGGGTTATCAATTAAATATTCAGCCATTCATTCTGCAGACACTTACTGAGCATTTGGCATGTCAGACACTGCTCTAGCTGTTGCAGCTGTTGTGGAGAATATGACAAAGTTCTTTCTCTTTAAAAAAAAAAGTCAGTAAACATTTAAAGTACCAAGCCAGGCATAGTGGTGCACACCTGTAATCCCAGAACTCTGCAGGCTGAGAAAGAAGGACTTCTGTGAGTTCAAGGCCAGCCAGGGCTACACAGTGAGTTCACAGCCAGCCTGAACTACATAGTGAAACCCTGTCTCAAAAAGACAAAAAAATTTTGCGGTACTAAAAGAGTACATCCCTTAACTCACTATCACATGAACCAAACTAACACAAGCTTTTTCTCACACAAAAAGCATACAGCATTGCAAGGCTACTAGGATTCAGAAATATGCGAGTAAATTACTATAAGCATACCCAGTGCTTCAGTACTAAACAGACAGTACTTGGAACAGCCTGAGCACATGCAGCTATCTGTGTAAATCTGAGAGTTTGTTTATGACACAAGATGCGTACTATCCAGAGGCCAACAGGGCAAAAGCAGAAGAAAAAAGGTAACTAAAAGACAGTATTAGCCAGGCGTGGTGACGCACACCTACAATCCCAGCACTCAGGAGGCTGGGGCAGGAGGATCCTTAGGAGTTCAAGACCAGCCTGGTGATAAAAGTGAGCTCAAGGCCGCCTGCACTGCATGGGGAGACCCTGTCTCAAAAAGACAAAAAATAAAAATAAATAAAAGGTGGTATTATGTTACCCATGTGCAAAACACTAGCAAAGCTCCCAGTCCGACACTGGAAATCTTGTATGATTTTAGGGAGCCAGACCTGTTTGAAAGCCACCAATAAATACAAGTCTACAAGGAGAAAGGACTGACCCATTCACAGGCAATATCAGAAAAGGGTGCTTGCCTATCACGCTATAAAAGGAAAGAACTGAAAACAGGAAATGGCCCTGCCCCAGCCATGTGCCACCCCTCCCTTCCTCTCTGCAAACTTTTGTGAGCAGAAGCACAAGGTTGTCCGCTCGATTCACCAGGAGCCAAAGGACGCAGAACACTCACAGTTAACATCTGTTAAGTGCCTGTTTTAACAATAAATCTGCTTTATTACTGTTTCAATAAATGCTTTTACTATTTTGAACCAACATTTTTCCTGATACTTCTACCTATTTGTTGAATCTATACTATCTTAATGACAATGTACAGCAGCTCTGAAACTACAATTTACAGACAACTTATGAGTCAAAGAATAAGGAAACTAACACACTTAATCCAAACTCAAGCCACTGGTAAGTAATACCATTCAAATCTACTTTGTGTCTATTCACCAACCGCTTGATGCTCAATAATCAATAGGTCCACCAGCAGCAGTTCCAAATAACTACCTTCCTTTTATACAGGAGAGCTTACCATAGCAGTTCAAAACTTAATATAGCAGTTTGGTGAGTACCAGAATTTACGATCTATGGGCTTCCTAACTGTTTACAGAAACTTGGGGCTCACAGATGTGATCTCTTTTGTTTTGCAACTATTGATAAAAACAACACATGAAGAAATGATTTCTTTCTTTAAAGAGAAGAGACTGACAGCAGATTTCCAGCTTTTAAGCAAAATCTAAGTACAGGAAACAATTTAAAAACACAAAGTGTTCAAATGTTAACAAGATTATAAATAAAACAGTAAGCGTAATAAATCTCATCAAAGAATTGATCAGGACATCAATACTGCATCATTTTCACTAATTAAAATTCTAAAATTATGGTCCTTCATACCCAAATACAACGGTTATAAAACTTGAGACTCCATATAACATCAAGTTTATTGCAAACTGACTTAAACATTACAAGAGCTAGGTATCCTTGGACAGCAAGGAGTCTGTCTCCATGTATGAAAATGACCACTAACCCACATCCTACAAACAGGAGAAATCCCCTAAAACATGAGGAAGGGGTTTCAAAACACCATACTCATGGCGCAATGAAAAACTACCAGACCCTCACCCATGCTGGCGACCCTTTAAAAGCTAACCCCATCCACAGATGAACCCTCCACTCCAGTCTCTCCATCGGGGTTGTGCCCCCTTCTCTTCCCCAAGCTGAAGCGCCTTCCCATTCTATCTTCTTTCACCGCTGAAGCTTTTGCCTTTAAATCATGCTGTTTCCTCAGTTTCAATTTCTATTCCTATGTGTGCTATATCAGCTATGCCATTTAAAGTATTTTTAAAAAGCTGTAAGGAAATAAAGTCCCTTCTCATTAAATTATTCCTTTTCCAACTTAATGTTTAAGATACAAACTCTTCTCCCAACTCCTCCTCTCTCTTCCCTAAAACAGTAAATAACACCCAAAGATTAAATCCACGTCCTTTGTGCTGAATGACATCCTGGCCCTTTTGTAACTTTCAAACAGGGTCTCACTAAGTTACTAAATTGCTCAACGGACTTGAACTTGCAACCGTCCTAACTCTGCCTCCCAGAATGCTGGGATTACAGGCTTATGCCATAACACTGGGTTTGGGATTGGCCACCCTAATCCCTCCCTCTCTCCAGGTTTGGTCCCAAGTCCCGACACCCAGAGCAGAACACAAGGAGTCACTCGCCTTCGTACCACCACCTCTAGAACAATGGCTGCCATACAGTAGCTGCTCAAAACATTTCTTGAATGAATTTCCCCCACCAAAACTGGCACCTATTGCACACCTTCCACAATTACTTACTGTTCATCTGTCTTCCATGTGAAGCCAGGCATTCTTTTTGTTCTTTTTCCTTTCATATTCCTTTAGGCTACCACAGTGCTGCACAAGGGTCATAGGAGGTAAGTACTGTACATAATCGCTTGACTAATGAATGCCTGACTCTGCATCTCACACACAAGAAATTCATTTGGTTCTGACAGTTTCTTCCTTTAAAGCAAGAAGCATCCTAGGAGAGGAAGTAGAGCTCATACACCTGCCAGTGAATTACACTAAGCAATAATCAGACTAACAACCACCTGAGTGTCCCTGAGCCAAGGAAGGACTTCACGGTAAAGAGATGGCCAGGAAGATACATGGACAAAAGGAGGGCAGCCGACATCAGGTCTTCAGATCTGCAGGCTGCCGTCTCAAGCTCTAAATACAGAACAGGTGCCTGAGAGAGGAGGATGGTGCATGGCTCAGAAAACTGGGGAGGCCACCCGCTTCCCTGCCCAGGCCACCAGGTGTTCCTAAGCACTTACAGCAACACACCAGTGTCACCCTCATACCAACAACCTCCCTCAGGCCTCTCCACACCTCTGTCAGCCAGGAATGTTAACATCCCCATTTGAAAGAAGAAAAAACAGAAGCCTGAAAAAAACAGAAGCCTGCGCACAGCACACAACTCAGAAGTGGACTGAAGGCCAAGTCTGCGGCAAACCTGGAGTCCTTGTTCCCCCACCCCGCTCCTACACACGGGAGATGGCACCTTTGCGGTTAGTACGCAGAGAGCAGAACAAACCACTGAGGCCTTCCATGTAGCCTACAAAGCAAGCGGCAGATACAGGCATGGTGAGGAAGTCTATAAACCTCAGCCTACACGGGACCCTTGGCCAGGCTGGTCCCAGTGAGTGATGCAGAGCTTGCACGAGCAGTGTGGGGAGTTACCGAGTGGGGGAGAGAAGACACAACGTGGTTACTGCCTCTACTTCAGCCTCCACACATCTGAAAAAATTCTGAATTCTTTTAACTCTGAACCTGATTTTCTAAGTTAAACAACCACATTCATTTTAACTTCTGCTCATACTATTCTTGTTCCATTTCTTTCGTCACTGTGGCCTGAATCTAAACAGATCCAAATTCTCCATGACCTGCCTACCACAGGCCTGGGAGGTAAAAATGGCGTAGTAACACAGAGCAAGGATTTGGCTTTAGAGCATGTGGCAGGTATGTGATTCATTCATACTTGTAATTTTTAGAGCCATCTTCTTCAAACTCACAGGAAAATATTTTAGGGGTCATCACACGTCCTAACTCTACAAATTGCACTGAATGCTGTACCGCAAGGAGAACACTGTTCTGGCAGCGATGACCCGTTCTTAAAATTTCAGCCTTCGCACTTAAGGATCACAGGGTCACAGCTCAGGAAGTGAAGAGATGGTATCACAAGGAGGAACTTCCCTTTTACCCACGTAAGTATCACCACATCTTCCTAGCAGTCCTGGCTTTAAGATCGCCCATAGAGAAGGGCTTCCTTCTCTGCAGATCCCTCACTGAACATGAGGATCTCTACCACTTCCTGTGATCCTTATGACACCTCTGTGAGAGACGTATAAATGACAATATGAAACAAAGAGGAAAGTATAAAAAGATAAGAAGACAGAAACACAAGCACTTCTGCAGCATACTGTCATCACCCGGCAGAGAAACCACAAGCAAAGCCCTGACTCCATAGGCACATCACGTACGCCACAAGATGTCACGCTAGGGGCTGGGGGTATAGCTCAGCGGCATAAGCACTTGCCTGGCAAGCGCAAGGTCCTGAGTTCGATCCCTGGTACTGGAAAAAAACAAACAAAAAAAAAAAAAAAAAAAAAGATGTGACGCTCCAAAGGGAGATGTGGTGCTGGCTATATGACAATGTGAAAGTACTTAATGCCACTGAACTTAGCTTTCTAAGTTAAACAATCACATACTTAACAATAGTTTAGACAGTAAAGTTTACATTGTATATATTTTACTGCAATCAAAATTAGAAAGATGCAAGCGCATAAAAAATGCGCCAGGTACTACCTTTGACCCATGACCTACCTTCCTGGCTTTGGTGCAGTCACTACCACAAATGTTCTGGTAGTGAAAAAGAAACTGCTTTATGCTTTATGTGCGACCTGGTCATTTTCAGGAGCTGCCTGTGAATCACCTACTTTTCTTCTTCTTCCTTTCTTTCACTCACTTGAGTTTGTCACCCCATCACTCATTCATTTAGTAGGTACTTACACAGCCCCCTACCAGGGACCCAGCGGAGTTCCAAAGTGGGTGCTCAGCATTCACGCCCAGAAATACTTCCACAGCAGCTGGTGAGCAGCTGCTACCACCAGCACCCCTTTCACGCAGGCCGCCAGTCCCTTACCCCAGCTCCATACCCTAGGTTTGCCCATAATTCAACGCAGCAAGGAGCCTGCAGGACTCTGCCCAGCTTTGTGGCCAGCTCCCAACTCCAATGTAAACCCCTGTGCCTAACCTCGTGTTAAATACGTTATCACCCTCTGGACACAGGTCTCTGCCTAACCTCTAGTCTGGAAAAAGAATGCGTAAGTGGAATGCTTTCAAATTGCAGAGTGCTATACAGAAAACAAAAACCCCACAGGCTGCTAGGTAACTACGGGAGACAGCAGGGTAGAATGTGACAATCTGAGACAGTAATGTGAGCAGGAACCAAGCATGCAAGGGGCTGAAAAAGAACATTCCACGTGGAGAGACCAGACGTGTCACGGCCTCCTGACGGGAACAAATGAGAGATTTGCACAGTCAGAGGCCCAGTACGATGGGACTGGGCCAAGAAAGGACTTCACAGGAGTAGACAAGGTCCAGTCAGAAAGAATCTTAATGGCAAGGAGAGGAGGGTGCATTTTATGCCAAGAAGAGCATGCAATCAGATTTGAGACAGGTGCTTTAATTTACATATCTGTGTGTGTATTACTGAGGTTGCTTTTGCTCTTTGGACATGGGCCCTCAAACGCATGGGCTCCAGTGATCTTTCCATCTCAGTCTCCTGTGAAGCCGGGACTACAGGTGGCCCTGACACACCCAGCTCCCATTTGTAAAAGAACATTCTGACACACATGTGGCAACTACATTAAAAGGAAGCAAGGATGAAAAAGGAAAACAGAAAACATGAAATAAAGCTGTGGTGGTCCAGACGTACAGTGACAGGGTCTGGGTCTGGGTCAGGGATATAAACCTTCCTGAGCTGGCAGTGATAACAGCCAGCTGCAGCAAGCATGCTTCAGGCCAGCCAGGGCTACTCTCGGTGATGCTGAGTGACGGACAGATGTATAATCTATGACTAGAACTGCAGACAGGATGACTAGGGAAACAAGTAGATTTGGGGAGAGAAAGAATAAAAGGAATAAATTTGAGATATCCCTTAGATATGTAACGTGGAGCTACCTATCTATCACACAGGCAGTTGGACATTTGATCTCCTCAGCAAATTCTGTGAGACAGACAGAGAAACCCTGGTATGAACCAAATCTTACCAATTAGAAAACTAAGACTTGGCGATTAAGGCTGTCTCAAGCATGAAGTATTTTTATGAGTCAATTCTTTTTGGAGCGGGCGAACACTACATTTTAACAGAAAAGATCACCTTCCCTGCCAAGGATTTGTCTCGGAGCAAACATACCTAACCTGGTTTGTCCCGCAGTACATGCCTGCTCCAAAGGTAGAAGCCTCTGTGTCCACAGAAGGGTCCCTCAGAAGACTGAGATTTCCCAGCCAGCAACACTGAGCACACAGGAAAGCGAGCTGAGACGTATGGCGAGGGCACATCGCCATCTTCTTACCAGACTCGTGTCAACAACTAGGGGCACAGAGACAATATGAAGAGAGGCACAAAACTCCACAAAGGACTGCAAGTCTTAGTGTCATTTTTATGAAGGGTTTGTATCAAATAGCTTTCTGGGGAAAGCAGTTCCACAATTAGATAAGGAAATCAATTGGGAAATGACCAACACAGGAAAAATCACTTTACGCCAAGTTACATTACAACCTAAACGTAAGACAAGCCCTTGCTGTGCTCAGCACTTCCTCGCCGCGCCAGCATTGATCTTTCTCTCTTTGATTTCTTTAAAGTGGTGGAAAGTTCTGCCTGAAGACAATGCACTTTTCATAGGGCCTTTTGTCATAAGCCTCGGTGCATCCATTATAACTGTTATAACAAAATCCTAGAGATGCTGTGCTGAGCCGAAGGGCCACACTAACCAAAACAGCAGGGTAAGCAAGAAAGAGGAGGGAGCCAGAGGAGAAACGAGGAAGAAGAATAAGAGCAGCAGAGGGACACCCTCTTCCTGAGGGCAACCCTTCATGACAAAGGGTCCACCAATATCGTGCTCACCAGGCATCACAAACCCGCAGGAAAGACACGCTGCTGGCGTGGCCCGAGTCCAGACATTAGCACAGGCTCCTGGTTTTAATCACAGCGCCAACCATCAGTTTCAGACGAGAAGCAGTTATCAGCACGAAGCGGGCAATTAGCATGCCTGCTGAGCTGGGCTTACCAGCACTGCCCTGAACCTCCCTGCCAAAAGCCAGGTTTTCACGCAGGTTCTCTGAAGCAATAGCCTGGCTGGTGCTATTGCTGGTGATATTTAGGGGTCATCACATCCCACCTCCCGCATTTCACAGCTAAACTAAGTAAACCTAAGAGGAAGTGCCGTGCACCATCACAGAGCCCCGTCCCAGGGGAAGCTCGTGTCTGCTGGACTCAGGGCCACGTGCCCTACACTACTGAGCAAGAAAAGGCCCACGCGGCAGACCACAGGCTTCCCTGCAGCCACGCACAGGAGGGGGAGGCAGAGCTGGTGCCTCCATCCTGGAAGCAAGGCTCTGACCCCCACCCAAGCCGTCAGCTCCCTGCTTCTCTCAGCCTGCCCCCCACAGTCCACAGCCTTCCCAACAGTGCCCCTGGGCTGTGCTTGATGTTCAGAGGGTGATGTCCCCCGCAGCCAACACCCTTCCATCAAGGCCTCCGGAACAAAGTCATGCAGCAGTGTGCTTCTGGCTTCAGAGAACCTGGCCTTCCCCACAGATGAGGGGAAGTGATATCTCTCCCCCTGCACTTAGGAACATACTGCTAACTAGATGTCACCCGTTTCCCTGAAAAGCTCTTCTAGTTTGCAAGTGCGTTTTAACACTGATGGGTTCTGCCTTCCAAGTTTCTGCCCCGTCTTAGCATATGTAGAAAATTCCAGAAACTGTAATTTTTCCTATGAAATTCTTATTGACATTTTAGTATGTGCAGAGAACAAAAAAATTACTCAAGATTTTTTTAAAGGTCTTGTCTACTTATGTGGGAAACTGTAATATATGTATGATTTATATTGTTTTCCTACTATAAGCCTTTGTATAAAATAGATAAATGGATTGATGATTTTTTAAAAAGGATTCTAGTGCTCTATCTACATCAATCTCAGATACCTTCTTCTACCAAAAATGGAACACCTTAACAGACTGTAAAAGTTTTCCACAATTTTTTTCTTTTTGAGACAGGGTCTTACTATGCAGTTCAGGCTGGGCAGGGTGGCCTCAAACTCACAAGGATCCTCCTGCCTCAGCCTTCCAAATGCTGGCATTATAGGCATGCACCACCACACCCAGCTGTAAAATTACTTTTCTTTGAAAAAAATAATTTTTAATATTTTGCCAAGTCTATTTTGCTCATGTCTGTTTTCCCTATCAGCCACCCTTGCACTTCACCTACACGTGCTGCTTTTTTTCCTGGAAATGTTCTCGCCAGGTATTCTTTTTATTAAAACATACAACTGTGGAATCCAAGCTACACACTGCGGTTGCAACGGCCTCTCACTAGCTACTGGAAAATAAAATCTAGCAAGTACACACTGCAGCAACGCCAGTCCACACTTTCAACGCAGATCAATTCCCAAGCCACTCACCATCTCCCCCTCCTGCAATCCCCCGGTAAAATGGCCTGGATTTTACTGAAAGGGGGAGCATTCCACTGTGCTGCTTATAGAAAATAACCATGAAAAGATACTTACAGCATAAGCACCTATCAAAAATGCTGCATTTGCTCTTTTCCGTTGGTCAAAACAGGTATAGTGCACAATTTTCTTTCTTGATAAACTGTATGACTATAAAAAGAGGATAAAAAAAGCATGTAACCATAATGACAACATTAAAATATTCAGAAAATAACCACCATTTCTTGGCATTCAGGGGTATGTTCCAGTCTGAGAACTTTTAACAACTTTCAACTTTGACTCCCATAGCATTTGAAGGTGGGCATTTGGAGGCTGGGTCATGAGCTCAAGGCCAATGTGATAGAAAAACTGACAATGTAACATGTGTATCTCCAGGAAAGAAACTGGTACGGTGGGAAACAATATAATCATTATAATCTCTGTGATCAGGAACTATTTCTGATGATTTGTTCTTGATCTCTTTTAGGGACAGTCCAGCCAATCCTTTTCACTTCCTACACACAACCCTCATGCCAAGAAAAGTTATCTGCACCTTTCATATTTTATGATTTGTTTTTCAATGTGCCAACCAGGCTGTTGCTTTCTCTAAAAATTTTAATTTTCAGATACTAATATTCTTTTTAGAATGTGTTAAGAATTCCCTTTTAACTGAAAATAAGTGGTTAATAGGAAAAGATAACCCATCAAAAGAGTATTACCAAGTATCTTAATATAACACCGGATATTAAACTCATGGGTTCAAACAGTTATTAAGCACTTGCTACATGCCAGGCAATATGCTGCATGCTCAAGTATTTCACTAAACCCAAAGTAAGCACCATAGTATGTTTTACACATGCTAAATACAAAAATAAAAATAAAAATCCATGACAAATGAAAAGATCTGTTTAATGAAATAAAATTAGTCAACCTCACCTACCTCTAGAATGATGAGAATGCTGATGAAACTCTATTAAACCTAATTTCTCAGAGTTCAAAAACTTTCACATTCTCCTGACACTGATTTTCAAAATGGAGGCGCGCAGATACAGTTTCCTACTGTCTGTGATGCGCACTGACCATGAAGGCGGTTTTCTCATGTCTTACACACTCAACACAGCCACAGAGAATTCTTTACTGCGCTAGTTTCCATAAGGAAAAGAAACTCTGAAAACTACTCTAAGGATAAAACTGTGTAGCTACCCATACCCCAGCTATAAGCTCTGGCCTAAAGGGCCTTTCGGTGATCTTTGATAACCAAAATCACATCCTCGGAAAATGGCAGTGTCCTTTTTCACAGGACTTTTAAAACTTTGTGTTTCACCCAAAGACAGTGTCCACTATAAAGGTCCTTAATTTTCTGACAGATCTATGAAAATATTCCTAAGAAGTAAAAAGAGAAAAAAGTAATTCTGTTGCATTCAGTACACTTGAGTTAATACCCACTCTAAAGATTTCAAGGCCTCGCCAACAGAAGTGACATGTGTCACCTGCTTTCTCACTTTGGAACTGCTGATGGGCTAGACATTTCCTGTATTATTTAATTCTACTATTTGTCTTTGGGTCGATTTTGCTTGTTATTATTCTCCACCCACGTTATATTTGCTTTACCAAATACAAGAGTGAAGGCCCTTCAGGCCTCAGCTTCTCCTATCATCTCAGAATCCCAGACACCTAAAGGCAACCTCACACGGCGGCCACACACGCAAGGCGCCCTGACTGTAAGGTCTCAGCAGCTCTTCCGGCCCCGCCCTCTCACTCCACACGTCCTGGCCCCCCGAAACTCAGGGGGGAAGAAACCATCAACAACCCATCTTCGGCCCGCATTATCTCTTACCACAGTTTTCTTCTCATAAGAACTTAGGTTTTATACTGAACTATTAGCATCTGACGGTATCAGCGTGGCAAAAGTGACAACTTGGACGGCTGTTCTTTCTCGGCCTGGCTCGTTTCTTGCTTGTATCTGTTTTGGGCCTGGGGAGGGGGGCTGTTGTTATGGGGTGTTTTTTTTTGGAAATTTGTAACGAAAACAGACCTATGCTTGTTTTTTGTTTTCTCTCTCTTGTTCTAAATTATACAGGATACAGAGGTTCTTAGAAGGAAAGCACGAACCTGAAGGACAGAATTCTGTGGGAGACTCTTTTCACTGGATATTTAAAATGTTTCCTAAGTAAAAATAAGTAAAATTTAAGGCCTTAGAAGCACTCAAACTTTGTAAGATTTTAAAAATTACACCAGATAAACAATGGTCTCTGTGAAATCTACCTAAGGGTTTTAACTCCTGTACACCATCGCTATGCGAAGAAACTGAGCAACAGTTTCATTTTTGTGCTTACTGCCTAGTACAATACACAGGAAAAGGTGATGTCCCTAGCATTTATCTTGCTCGGATGTTTTTGGAATTGAATTTTTCAGTGAAGTTTAAAAGCACTATAGCCAAGAAACAATCTTCTGCTTAGTGAAGCTTGACCAGTATCTCCTAGGTCAGACCAGAGAGAGCTGAGCTCTCATTCAAGTAATCAAAATTAACTCAAAGTGAACAGCACAGAAAAACCACATGTACTGGGGCCTTGTCCTAATTTCCCTCCTTGCCAGAGACAGACCTCCCTTTACAGGTCACCTTGTCCCAAAGCTTTACACCAAGAAGATATACTCTGGTACTGCAATGAAAAATATTATGGGTAATAAAACATTTTATCAGTTATTTAGCTGATGTTTTAAATCACTGGATTAAGACACAAAAACTTCCTTCTACAGGGATTGAACCCAGGGCCTTCAAACTAAGCTGTACCCCCTACCCTAGCCCCTTGTTTAAATTTTGACACAAAGCCTCCCTAAACTGTCAGGATGCCCAGACTGGGCTCAACCTTGTAATTTTCCTGCCTCATCCTCCAAGACTGCTGAGTATAGCAATGTGCTACCAGGCCCAGCTACAAAAACTCTCCAGTGTTTTTTCTGTCAAATAGTAAACACACCCCTACCTTTAAAAACAAATCATACTTATTACCTAATCAAAGCACCCTAGGAGAAACCAAACCATCCAGTGGGAACTGGTAACTGAGAGTGTGAACCTCACCGCATCAAGATCTTTCACGGAAGAACCTTGCTGTGCAGGGAAAGAACAGTACAGTCTGCACACAGCAGCATCTGACTTTATGAATGAGCCCCACAGATGGTGTCTCAGAATCCCCAAAAAATATATGCCTCCCTCTGGACAGCTGCCTCCTCAGCGTGGTCTGTGCCCTCCACAGCAGGCAGGCCCACAGCCCTTCCGGAACACTGCAAGTGGTGCCATGAACTCTGGCCTTCAGTGAGCAAGCCCTTCTGTTACAGATTATTTTCCCTTTACATAAGAAGTTCCAAGGTAACACACAAAAAAACTAGGTACAACAGCAAAGCAAAGTTAGGAACTGGTCAGATCAGATGAATTCTGAGGGTGCTACAGAGGGAATATTAAGGCCTACTTGCCTGCTCTGCAGTGAGGTTGCTGGTGACCACTACAAAGCACCTTCTGCAGGCCCCATGTTCTACAGTTCTGCCCTGAAAAGGAGCTCTTCCTATATTTTAGATTTCTGACTTAAAACTGGAGTGCGTAGCCTTCTGAACTTTCATAAGCTACGTGGACACAGCTAATAGCAAAAACAGTGATGGCTAACATCAGTCACTTGCTACATCCCATCATTTTTCAGAGCAATAAGAACAGTACCAGAGGGGTTCGGTTTAAGCAGACACTGAGTATCTCCCAAAGCGGAAGTCCAGGGCAAGGCAGAGTTAATGAGCATACTGTGTCACCGGTAGAACACAGAGCCAGGAGCAGGGGGCCTGCTGCGAACATTTACAAAGCAAGTGTGGGAGGCAGGAGAAATCCACAATTGTCCCACAGAGCTTGATAACTTGCATAAATCTCCATTATGAAGCCCTAACAAGTTTCATGCTTCAGAATTTAAGCAGCTCTCAGGCTGAATTGGTTAACATTACTAAACTTCTTTCAGAAATAAAAAGTAAACTATCTCTAAATATAGACTACATTACACTTTATTATAATACTTTATTTCAACTCTTAAACAACTGAGTTGGTGTGACCTGGAGAGCTGATGAAAATACAAATTGCTGGGCCCTCAGAGTTGCTGACTGAACGGGACAGGGCCTGAGAATGCATTTCTAACAAATTCCCCAGTAAACTAATGTTGCTAGTCCAGGGACCATACTGAAATCCCCTAGTCTAAGACACTGCCAAATTTTAGAGAAGAGCTGCATACAACTGTGACTAGTCCAATCCCTGGAAATCCTAGGATCCACACCCTAGAGCACTGTCCATCTGGTCAAGCAGCCCCAAAGGAAATTTAAATTCACTTGTGAAGAAACTACAAACCATATCATACAATTTCTTCACCTACTGCAGGTTTGTAGCACATAATACTTACATAAAAAGCATGCTACATAAAACCCTTCCCTACACTCCTCAGAAAACCTTAACTACAATTTGCAAACTCATACCACAGATAAGAGCACCTTAAGAAAAAGTTTCTTTAGTGATGTAATGGTTGATACACTGTGTCACCTTGAGAAGTTTTGAAGTTTAGCTAAGTGATTCTGCAAGGGTCCAGAGTCCTCACTTTGTAAATATCCTGAGCCTGTGCAAGAGGAGGGCCGGATGGCCTGGGTGTGAAGGGCCCACCCTATGCTGGAGAGTCTACACACAACGTAAGGGAGGAAAAGAGGCCTGCACCCTCTTTGCTCTCATTGCTTTTGCTGTCTTCTGCTGTCTTGAACTGTTGCCCCTGTGCCAAGACATCCTGCCGTGGAGCCAGCCGATTATGTACTGAAACCAACACAAACTGTGAGCTAAATAATCCTTTCCTTCCCTACTTTTCAGTGTCAGGTATTTTGTCTCAGCAATGAAAGAAAAGTAACTAAGACAAATAACTTTATAATCAAGCTGTTATAACTGAAGTTATACTAGAAGTTCCAAACTCAGATGCTTTCAGGGGCCAAGAATCTGGAATGGGCCACTTGGAGAAATGGAAAAGCATTCCCTATCCAAGACACACTTAGTTCCAACCCACCTCTTCCATCCAGGAAACTGAGCAGAATTATCAAATACTACAGCATCTAAAAGCCCCAAGTCCTGAATTTCATGGAAATTTTCCTAAGTCACAGATGTCGGCTATGAATTTAAATTTTTTAAAACAGCATTCATGCTCAACTACATGTCTGTGAGGTGAATGCAGGGCATTGCCAAGCAGTTTGCGGGTGTGGATGCCAGGATACCATGGCAAGTGGAGGTTCTACTGGCTCTCTCAGCACGAACTGGGCAGCTGCTGTGTGTCAGACACCCTGGGAGGAGAGCCCGTCTTCTGCTCTGTGTGCTGGCAATCTAATAAATCTGTGATGCCAAGCACTGGCCAAAGCTGGCCACAAATACAAGGAAGAAAACTGCATAGGAATGTATGCACACTACACCAGCACCAATAAAATGAACATAAAGGCCAGGTATGGTGGTGCATGCACGTAAGCCCAACACTCAAGAGGCTGAGGCAGAGAGGCTCACCACCAGTTCGAGGCCAGCCTGCATTACGTAGTGAGAGTTCAAAGGCCAGCCAGAATCATATAGCAGGGCCTTGTCTCAAAAGAACAAAAATGAACTTAACTATAGGTTCAATAATTTTTCCATTTAACCAGGTCAAAAATGATGGATCAACTGAGTGTCTATCAAAATAGCTAAATCCATAGAAATTTGCAGACCTACGTTGCTCACCTGGAGTCAAAGTTTTACTGCTTTTATGAAAATCACAACAGGTGTATAATACATCATCTAATATTGAACAGTATTTATAAATCAAAGGGAAGTGACTGCTACCCTAGACCAACAGAAACTAAAATGAGAGTGTTGACCTGCCACAGACGTTGCCTGTCTTGGACAGAAAAGCCACAGGAAAGGCTGAATTCTGGTGGGACCATTCCTTATTAACAAGAAGCCACAGCAACTCAGAGAGCTACATAGAAATGATGGCATGCCACACACAACAAACAAGATCCTTGGACTGCGGTAACATACACAGATCATGCACGTGTTCCACTTAGGTCAAGAGAACACACACTAACCATTCCACAACAAAAGATAAAGGTCAAAGCCAAAAGGAAAAAAAAAGTTAATGGTCCATTTAAAGACACATGAATTTTAAGCAGTCTTTTGGTAAAGTTGTTTGCCATGCTTAAAAGAAAAATCTTCCAAGTCATTTGGTAGAACACAGTGCTTAAATGCGCTGTACAAATCAGTCTGACTGAGCTAGTGTGATCAGGATATGCTCTTTCATAAAAAATAAAGCCCATGCATTTCTCTAAACAAGCAAGCTCTGCCAACGATGGTCAGATGAAGGGAATTACAGCACAGGGACCATGGTGACCAAGGCGTCATTCTCTTACAGGTGACTAGGCTAGCCCAGTAACAGCTGCAGCAATCAGCATCTCCATAGCAATCAGTGGTCATCTCACTGCAGAAGCAACGAAAGGAACAGGTCTCCCTGTGAGCAGCCATAACCTCTACGTGGTTTACCTCCAACTTTCTCAGGAAAGGGATATTCTTGAAAATTTTCTTTGGCTGCACAAAACAAAATATGGTTTATGTTTTTTATTTAGAGCTAAGATAAAACCAGTGGACTAGGTTCTTTAAAAAGAAAACGATGTCTCTGCACTGTCCACTTTGCTTCAAACCCAATATATTCCATTAATGAAAATGGCATGTGACCTAGGCGATACTTAGAAGGTCAGAGAAAGCTGCTTATAAAGAACATCTGATCGTATTGATCATGCAGTTGAAGGTAGATGGGGACTCTGGGTTCTTCTGTCCTGAGGGTTCTTGAATGGGCGCAGCAGCCTCCGGCCCTGCAAACTCTCTACCTGCTTGCTCCCACGTGAGACACTGCATCAGCTGTTCGTACCTCTTTAAACAACATGAACTACCTCCAGAGTGGAGGTCCTTTTCTTCCCCTGAGCCCCAGGAACCTGAAACAGCAGAGAACTGCCCCAAGCAATCTCAGTTATGTTTCTACAGTTATAAACAGAGAATGGGCTGATCACTGAATCAAAAGAGTTCTCGTACACAGCCACCTGGGATGACAGCAGGTGGTCGATTTCCACGGTACTCAGAGTTACTGCACTGATTCATTCTGCAACAAGGACACTCCCAGAGCCCTGGCGTTTGCCAGGTCCTTCGGGGCTTTAAAACAATCCTTTATTGCATGATGGCCACTCCCCTCTCCATTTCACCTAGAAAAGACTCCAGGGAATGTTTTACATATTTAAAATTACATTTCTATGAATATTCCTTATATTGCTTTTAAAATAGTGCTTAAGATTACTGCAATTGCCCTGTAGATTCATACATAGCAGGTATTTAAGAAAAAAACACTTTCCTTGAAAGTCTGCCCCTTATCCCAGCACTTGAGAGGCTGAGGCAGGAGGATCACTGCAAGTTTGAGACCAGCCTGGACTACAAAGTTAGCTCAAGGCCAGTCTCTACATAGTGAGACCCTGCCTCAAAAAGACAAAAAAAAAAAAAAAAAAAGTCTCCCCCTTCTTCACAAATTTTACGTTCATCTGGAAAAAAGGAATTCAAAAATTAAAACTATATCAACCATTTTAGGAAACACCAGTTCAATTTTACTATGTTTACAAAACTTTTCAAGTATCATTTTAACTGATTAAATTTGGAGAAGGTATAGCTTATTAAATTACTTCAACTTCCTCTTTTGCTAGTACAGTCTTCTCTTTTGTTGACTGGGGCGGATATTGGGAATCACACTCAGGACCTCCCACTTGCCCGGCAGGCACTGCGCTGCTGAGCTGCATTCCCGGCCCCCAGCCTTCTCTTTGCAAGGTTTGGTGCATTGTTTGTAGTGGTGTCTGTGCCAATGATTCCTTTGAGAATTTGATAAAAAGCAATAAATCCACCATCCCAGAAGGAAAATGTTAATACAAAATTGTACATATAATTTCTGGGTTTATGAAGTCCTTGAAATACCAGATTAATAATTTCTGCTGTAGCCAATCAATCATTGGTGACGTTTTGCATTAGATAACACACAGTTTAGCAAACTGTTGTCACTTCAAAAAACCTGCATAGTTCTTGGACCAACTTTTCAAATACAATTTAAAATAAACAGGTTTTCTTGTTGGTGATGTTATTTTCTTTTCTGGGCTTGGATTTTTTAATCTGTGCTGATGTCTGATGGATAATTGTCACTGTCATCAAGGTAAACACCTTTTGACACTTAAGAAGTGAAAAATGTAGGTTTACCACAGAATTCACAGCAAAATATTGCCTATCTACATAGGTACTGGATATGGGGGAAAATCATAAAACCTTCACTGGAAGGAATAAAAATTTCCAAACTAGAAAATACAGAAATTAAGCCACAGAGAGCAAACTTCAAAGATTAAGCTATTTGTTAAAACAATGCTCAATTGTTCAAAGTAGTAAAGGAGTTTGAGGACAAAGCAAATGCTGCGAGCTTCTGTGTTTAGATGTCACCGGAGCAGACCTGGTAGAGCAGAGAAGGCAGAAGTGGACAGCAAAGGACTAAGAAACCAGCGCAGAGGGAGGAAGAAGGGGCTGAGCGGGAGCTGCTGCTCCGAAACCTATGGAGGATGATGGCTAAAAAGGGACCTGCAAGGCAAGGAGTCATGGCAAGGCCAGCAGAAGTTTCTGTGTCATCAGGGACCCTATGCTGGGCACTGGGGACAGAGACAAAGCACACCCCCATCCTCTCAGAATTCACAGTCTAGCAAGAAAGACAGGTTTGGTTCAAGGAGGCAATTATAATTCATGAACAAGAGATCTGCACAGATCTGTAATGGAAAACAGGAGTGGAGTCTTCCAGCCAAGTCAGGAGGGCAAAGAGGTACTTCCTCAAAGGTGACACCTGAATAAGACCTGAAAGGGGTGACCAGGCCAGAGGGAAGGGGCTTTCCACGCTGACAAGGCCCCCTGAGCAAATGCAGAGAACAGCTGCTGTAGCAGTGTGGGCTCAGCACAAGGTGGGACTGGGGACTGTTGCCAGCAGCGTAAGAGGCAGAACTGGAGAAGAAGAGAAGGCTTTTGGGAACTAATGAGGCTGTTGGGAGCTAAGAGAGGCTGTTGGAGCTGGTGGATGCTGCAAGGAGCTGTTGGTTATTTTGCAGGAGCTCGTCATGCTGGCTTTCCTGATGAACTTGGCTGTTGTCCTCCGAGGAGCTCTGGACCTCCCTGGCACCGAGAATGGCTTTGGTTCACCTTGGGGGAGCTCTGGTCCTCACTTTGATCACCGCTTTCTGGCTCTGGAGGGGACGATGGTGCATTGCTGGTCTCCAGGAGAAGCTTGCTACATTGGCTTCCCTGATGTGAACTCGGCCATCTTGATCATCAGAGGAGCTTGGGACCTCACTGTTGCTGAGGATGGCTGCGGTACCTTTCAGGGGAGCTCTGGTTCTTCTAAGCGTCACTTCCTGGCTCCAGTGCAGATCCCTCAGCCTGCTAGCACAGATCCTTCATCCCGCTGGCACAGACTTTCTAGGTTCCACAACGGACCTTTGGGCCTTCCCAGTGCAGATCTATGAAGCAGGCCTGCATGAGACGTTGCCATGGGCTCTGAGCCTCCAGCTGGATTCGTGGGAGCCATTGTTATGAGCTTTAGGTCTTACACAGGACTCATGCAACATTATTACGGGATCCAGGCCCTCAGCTGGATTCTTGGTCTATGCTATGTGGACAGATTTCCTGCACTCTTTTCTATATCATTCTTTGGGTGACTATTATAAATAATCATATAAAATGTGTCCTGTATTATATTGTTCCCCTTGCAAAAATATCCCCCAAACCATAGCAGCGTGGAACGGAGTATTCCAAGCAGAACGACCTGGAACCTGGACTCCGAAGCAAAGCCGCCAGAGCGGAATTAACAGTCCTGGGAGGAAGAGGCAGGGACCCTGGGTACAAGACGGAGACGGCCAGTGGAGAAAGACCCAGTCAGAGGCTGTGCTCACCACAAAGACAGAGAGGAGAATGCAAGCAATGCAGTCCAGAGCAATGGAGCCCTGCCAGGCATGGTGGCGCATGCCTGTTATCCCAGCATTTAGAAGGCTGAGGCAGGAAGACTGCCTAGAGTTTGAGGCCAGCCTGAACTACATAGCGAGATCCTATCCCAGAGACAGGGGAGGGGGAGACCCTGATATATCAGCCAGCTTTCTCATAAGGAAATGACAGTGTAAGGCTGCGAAGAAGGTGTTTATGTATTTCATGGGAGAACTGTCTTTTTTGTATTTCCTGCCAGAATTCACAAATGTTACATTAGTAACTTTATTTGGTATAAGACCCTAATCTTAAAATTTACAAAGCTCCTTCAGATATATTTTCTAATGACATCCAAACCACTGTCATGTGAGGGTTCTAGAATACTTTTTTTTTTTTTTTTGCGGTACCAGGGATCGAACTCAGGACCTTGCGCTTGCCAGGCAGGCGCTTATTCCACTGAGCTATATCCCCAGCCCCCTAGAATCCCCATTTTATAAATGAGACAAACTTAGATTCTACAAAACTGAACCAATTCCAACTTTGCATTGGTAAAATAAATCTTTTTCTCTTAATACAGAGATTCTATTTGGCATGGTTCACTGAGATACTCAAGACTTAATTAACATTTGGGTTCTGGAAAGTCAATCCCTCAAAAAGGAAAGAGTGCCCAGTAATTGTACTAAAACTAAGAATGTCAATCCAGACATCCAGCTGATTACCTGATCACTGAAATGAATGAAGGGGTCTGTGTGGACTTTAATAAACCTTCGTAATGTTTTAAGAAAGCTCTGTAAGTGAAAGCAAATCAAAACCCAAACTGTTCAGTATACAATACTGTATGTTAAAGGAAAAAAATCTCAACTCAATCCATCTACTCTTGTGCAATTGTGTAAGTACAACACTGAGACACACCAAAGAGATTTTATTTTCCTCATAATGAGTTTTTTCTCGTCAGGAGCTCCAGAAAGTACTTATGTCCCAGGCAGTTAATTATAATACCTCATTCATACCAACCATATAATAACATGGCCGACCGAGAAACCAAATAAATCCCTAGGTCCTTAGAAGCAAACTGTGAAATTCAATTATTCATTAGTTATCCTTTCCTTGTTAGTTCAGCCACTGAAAGTTCATTTAATATAAAAATAATATCACTTACTTCCCTGATGGTTATAAAAATGTCAACTGATATTTTCATGTCAGACAGTATTTTATAAGTTAATTCCTAGAAGAATTTAGTGCAATAGAGTTTATGTAATTTAACTATTAACAACAAAAAAAGTTGTCTTTGGTGCTACTATATGGCCATTTCGCACATTGAGATGAATGGCAAAAATCTATAAATTCATAAACATATAACACATTCTATGGGAAATTCTCTACCAACTGTCTTTCATACATAAGTTCAATTTAAAAAACAAAAAAGAACAATCACTGGGTTAAGGTACATAAGATACTGTACTATGTAAGAGCAACATTTCACCCCACAGAAACAATAAAACGCCTGAGCATTGTAATTTTATTGTTAAGAGTATGCTGTGTAGTCCTGCCTTCCAAAATGAAATAATATGTTCACTTAAAAATTCAAAGAAAAAGTATTGCTTTCTATGTAAGTTTACTAAAACTAGGAACAGAAATGTCACTTTTCTTCATAGGTTTAAAATGTACAAAAAAAAAAAGCTACATGCCAAAATACACACAGAGCTATAGAAAATGAAGCCAGATCCTCATGCTAAATCAAAATTATATGTGAACGCCTAGCATGTGAACCTCATTCTGTCATCGCAGGTGGAGTCTGTGCTCAACTGCAGCTGTGCGTTCATCCAGCTTACTTGGCTGTTAACTCTACAGTGCTGACATCCAGGAAATACACAAACTTTCAACACTGACCAGACAGAAAACAGCTTCCCTCCAGACTTCAACCAGGCTCAGTCCTTCATGGCCCAGCAGCAATGTCTACAAGCAGACCTGAAGGATCAGAAAGATTATCCGAGAAGGGAATTCAGTAGAGATTCATTAACAACACCCTAAAAGGATTTATGCTTTCTCTCCGCGATCACCATCTCGATGACTTCATTCAGCTCGTATTGCAGTTCAGCCTGGAAGATGAAAGAGGTGAACCTGTCCTTTGTGGTATAATTAGGAGGATCAATTTCAACTCGGAGGTGCACTGCCCCCATAGATTTCCAGAGATGAAAATTACCTGACTAGAATAGTTTGTATGCAGCAAACCCACTGAGCAAACTTCCTGATTCAATGTTTTAATACCAAAATACAAACACCACTACAATACTCACTTTTAGTTTCTTGTTTAGTTTACAGCAGTATCTGTACACCATTGCCAAGTTCAGAGGTCCAAAATCTGCATAGAAACTGAAATATTTTTTAAAAAATAGTATTTAGTATAATTTTCAGTGAAATCCACGCTCATTTTAATTCTGTTAAATTTTCAATCAATTTCAGTGATCCTTCAGGAATAAAGATCATTATGTAATTAACCTGATTTGCAGTAATCCAAGTAAGTAAGGGTTGTACCCTGGTCATGCCATTCAGTTGGTCTAACCAGTCTCTTAGGGATGCAGCTGGGCAGTTTTGAATTCCACCTCCTTTCTCTCCCTGCCATTTAAGTACTGAACAGCGGAGAAGGAAATAACTAGTACGACTGTAACATGTACACGGCCTCTAAGTACAGCTGCTACTTCTTCATCACCTGTTTCGTCATAAAGCTCATGCCCTCAGGTTTCCAGGTCCAACCATTCCATTCAAACGCTCTTGGTCCCCAAGCATCTCAAATCCAGCATCTCTTCAGTTTCCACTGAATTGTCTGTGCTGTGGACACGGTGCCCCGCCGCTCCCGCCCCTTCGCCCTCCAGGACATGATCTTCCATCTACAGATCTTCTCCTTTATGAGCTGTCGTGAATTAACTGGCACCCCAACTAAAACAAGGCGTCTCTTCCACCTGAAACCCTACATCTGTCTTCGTCTTCCCCATCCTCCGTTATTTCCGGGACCCTTCACCCACAGGCTCTCCTTCCCCTTAACTTGGGACGTATTAATCCGTCTTTCCTTCAGAACAGCCCTCTAGACTAAAATAGTTTGCTTCTCCCAGTCACTCAGACAGGAAACCTCTCAAACACAATACAGCAAAGCACAGATATTAATTTAATCATTTTATATCAGATAAGCTACTACTCTAACATAACTCTTCCCTTTCTGCTCCCATCTTAGCCACAGACGCCCACAGCCTCTCCGCTGTGCGCCCGCACTGGTGGAATCCGGGCTCCCTGTCCCGTTGCGCTGTATTCCACCACAGATCAAGCTTCGTAAACCTCCCGCCTCTCCTGTCCTCCCACTTTTCAAAATGCTCAATACTCCTTACAGCCCTAGTTCCTTGGCCCAGGAACACAGCATGCCCCTAATTCCAGGCAGATCTCCTAACACAGGGGTGTTCAACTTTTTGACTTGCCTGGGCCACACTGGGCAAAGGGTTGTTGTCTTGGGCCACATATAAATCATATGATATAATGAATGTACCTAAGTGACAAAACTTCCTTTTTATGCTTTTTATTATAACACTAGGCTTTTTACTATAACATTAATATGAAATAACGTGAATCCCAGTTTAATGATTAAGTAAGAAAACATGTATCTACTTAAAAACGATAAATATTTGTCATCACAAGCCTACACAGATAGGCTAAAATACAATTGCTGGTGTATACAGGCAGGTCGAAATACTGTTATTGTAGTCACTGCATTTTACTCTCCAAGTCCCACAGCACATGTAGCATCTGATCTGGGTAGACTCCGACTGAACCGGTTGCTTGTGCTAGGCATGGGAGGTAAAGCTAAGCGCTGTGCTGTGCCCTCCCCTGCACACCCTGCACTCAAGCACCCTGCAACCCAGTCACGAGCAGGGCAGCTAAAGATAAAAAAATGTCAAAAGTTCAAAATCTTAGAGCCAGGCGTGGTGGCGCATGCCTGTAATCCCAGTACTCAGGAGGCTGAGGCAGGAGGATCACTGCAAGTTTAAGACCAGCCTGGGCCACAAAGTGAGCTCAAGTTCAGCCTGAACTGCACAGCAAGACCCTGTCTCAAAAAAAAAAAAAAAGTTCACAATCTTGTGAGGTCACAGTACTAGCTGTTCAGGGTTGAGGGTTGGACCTACCTGCCCTAATAGGTTCTGTGTGGAACACTTATTCCAACAAGCATATTCTTTACTTCTGAATACTCTCTATATATATTTTTTAGCATTACAGATTTTACTTTAAGGAAAAACTAAGCTTGTAACATTTCACCAGAGCAACTCTCTACCCACACTGCCCACCCCGGGCCCCTTGCAAAGATGCTCTCCTTTTCTTTTTGCTATTCTCCACGTGCCTCTAACTCTGGCTCACGCATGACCTTCCCCACAAAGGCTTTCCAGTCTTCCTTAGGAAACACTCATTACCCTGTGTTCAAAATCCTCAACACCTAAAATATATTCAAAAGCCATATATGTACAAATCAAACAGTGTGATATGCCAATGGACAATACTGATAAAAGACAGGAACAAAAATAACTAAAACCACCATGGAAATTTCCAAGTATCAAGAAAGAAGTATAAATAAAATGTCTGAATATAGTATCTTTTCTCTTCAAAGATCCAGTTATTTTTCCCAGTCGGGAGATTAGACCAAGGGAAACATTATCCTCCTAGGTTCAAAGGCATGACAGTTCCAGAAAGTCAGTATGGTGTAAAACAGGAGATAACAGTGAAAGACAGGAGAGTCTAGACAGGAGGACCTCCACACTCCTTAACTGTCCCTAGGAAAGACAGATTGCTGTAAGAGCAGATTGCTGGGGCCGGAGATACAGCTCAGTGGCACAACGCCTGCCTGGCAAGCACAAGGTCCTGAGTTCAATACCCAGTACCAAAAGAAAAACTTTAAAAAGAGCAGATTGCTCTCCAAAAATAGCTGCGATGAAGATGCCACAGTCTTAAGCAGCCGCAACTCAGGAGACTTCTCACCCCAGAATATCTTCAAGCTCAGTGAGCCAGCCCTCATATTCTGCAAAAAGATTCAAGTCACACTAAAAAAGTCAGTCAAAACTGTTTCACAATTTCACAAGTCTTCAGAAGCACAATTCAAGTCTTCAAAACTTACAACCGAGCAATTTAGAGCAAGTCTTTGGAAGCCACAATTATCACAAATATAAAGCCAAAAACACCCTACACTATCAGGTCATTTGCTATATCCCTTCTTCATCATGTTTATAAGAGTGCTTATTATAAGAATAATAGTCTTATCTTTCCCTTAGTTAGCTGAAAACACTTCTGGCAATGTCAAAGTCATTAAAAAATAGTCACAGTTCCTCACACTGTACTGCATTATCACTAACTTTGATATAAGTCAAATAAGATAGCAAGAACATAAAACGCTGTGTTTGGGCAGCTCAGAACCGAGGCAGCAGAAGGAAACAGACCGAGCACAGGAAGGATAAATGGAACATCGCCAACCCAAGGCAGTGAAAGGGGGAGAGAAACAGCAGAGAAAAAGTCCCTTAGTGGCTCTGTACCTGAGGGCAGCCCGGGCTCCCTTAGCTTGACCTTCACGCCAGTGGACAATGTCTCCTCCCCTGTGGCCGTTCCCAGCACCAGCCTCCACAGCCTCAGCCAAGCAAGGACCAGCCCCCACTTTGTCTTGGTGGAGAAGCATATCCTGGTCTTGTTTGGGTGGGGAAACCACAGATACACTATTTCATTATCTCATAGTACCCTCATTTCCAAATGAATGAATGAATGAGTCTCTCTCCTCTCTCTCTCTCTCTCTCTCTCTCTCTCTGTACTTTGTCTAACAAAAATATGGAAAACTATGAATCAACAATTAGAATGAAACATATGAAGCATCAAGAATTTTTTATTCAATTAAGCAGTAATAGATAAATTCTTTCCTATTTTGACAGGGAAGAAATTCAAAGAATTGGAGCAAGTGGAAGTACTGGAGGAGAAAAGGTCACCTCATTACGGAAGCGCAAAGAGCCCAAGGGTCAGCACACTTGGGGTCACCGCTGCCCACGGCATTGGTCCCGCAGATGCAGGACAGACAGATGCTAAGCCTGAGTTTTCTTTCCCACCCAGCACGTCCATCCCTCTCACAAGATTTAGAAAGTTCATGGTCTATCATTATTTTGTCTTTGGTTTAAAAAAACTGGAATTCCATTGAGTCTGTTCCCAGAGGGACAACTGTTTGACATGCTGCTATAGCTTATTCTGTGTCTTGGAAGCTGTAGAAAATTTTCAACTCCTCTGCAAAAGAGCCACAATATTACCCACGTCTTCAACCGTCAATAACCACCTATTCTGAGCAAGACATTAATCTAGAATGCTGGTTATTTTTTTTAAAACTGCTTTAAAAATAGGATGAAAAAATTCTATCCAATAAGTTATGCCAATCCTTTAATTTTTTACCACCGCTGTGACACTTTTTAGCTATTAATTCAAAATACACTGAAAGCCAGTCCCTACTCACCAAGAGATCCAGCTACTGACAAGACAGTACTACAGGATGACCGAGATTACACATAGGCATGTGTAAGTATAAGATTAAACAGCACTGCCTCTGAGCCACACATACCAACTATTTTCTTCATTACTAAATGTTATTAGCACCACTCCAGTGAGGTGACAAAGTTCTTGTACCTGACTCTCCTCATGATGACCACATTTGTAAAAGGTCCTACCTGCTCAGTGAACACTACGCCAAGTTAGCAGCACAAGTCAGAGTTTCTGCTCAGGCCGACCTGCAGTCGCACCAACGTCAACTTCCTGGGCAAAGCAGCAGAACGCACACAGCAGTCTACTGCAGAACTGAAGGTCACCGGGAGCCAAGGGACTCGAGCCCCACTTTGGCCAGTCTGAGTGCCTGTCTTAGCCCTGCTGAGACTCCACAGCCTCATCTATCCGAAGAAGCCCCTGAGTTAGATGCTTCTGGAGCTCTTCCCAGCTATCACGTTATCCGTCACCTGTGAGAATCCAGAGATCCGCAACTCCGTTTATCCTCAGAGAAACCTGCCCGCTCAGCAGCGCTAACATTCCTCCAGGGCTCCTTGCCCTACTGCATCTGCTCTGTGCTCTCAATCATGAAAGGAGAAATTTTCATTACCAGCTCCCTCTGGCCCCTTGACACAGCGTCTCAGCTGTTAGGAAACTCGGGGTTCACAGTGCTGAGAGCCTGAAGAACCTTCTCCATAGGGGCTGCACCTTCCCACCAACAATGCACTGTAGCAGGGTTCCTCTATCCCCACATCCTCGGGCCATTCGTTTTGTTTTGCAATTTTAAGTTTACTGGTACAACTTAGACACACATGGTGATCACATTCACCACAGTGAACTTGCACCTATACGCGAGACAGCTCAGTTTCTCTTTTCTCCCATTCCCCTGCCCGCTCATCAACGCTCTTTTATTTACAGAGCTTTGTTTCCATTTTATCCTTTTCCTTTGCCCTTCCTTTCCCCATTCCCCTCTCCTTTTGAACAATTTCCTCCTATTTCACAATATCTATTATGTATTTTGGTTCTTCTTTAGACTTTCAGTTTCTCACATGAGAAACAGCATGACATTTACACTTGTCCAATTTTTTTGTCTCAAAGTCCACAGTATTTAGCTATAAGTGTCAAGTTTACCCTTTATGGCTGAGTAGTACTCCACTATATAGAAAAATATATCTTTTTATGCATCCATTGATTTGATGAGCCTTTGGGTCGTTTCCAAGACTTAGCCATTACCAACTGTGCCACTATCAATGTGAGCTTGCAGGTATTACTCTGGTGTGATGCTTTCATTCTTTGTGGAATATGCCAAGGAGGGGCATAGCTGGGTCAAATGGAACCTCTCTCTAGTCCTAGTCTTTGAAGGACTCACCACACTGATTTCTACAGTGACTGTAGTCTACACCCCCCTCAGCCGTGCAGAAGCGCTCCTTCTGCCCACAGCCCCTCCAGCATTTGTCATGGGTTGATTTCTTGATGACAGCCATTCTTTCTGGGGTGAGATGGACTCTCAGTGTTGTTTCAATCTGCATCTCTCGAATGACCAGTGATGCTGGACATTTTTTCATATATTTATTTGCAGTTTGTATTTCTTCATCTGAGAAGTATGTATTCACCTCAGATGCCCATTTTTGAACTGGGTCTTTAAATTTGAGGTGTTTGATGTTTTTTAAATTCTTTAGTTCTGGATACCAGCCCTTTCCCTGAAGAACTGGCTAAGATTTTTTTTCCCACTCTGTGGGTTGTTTTTTCACTCTGTTGTTGCTTTCTTTTGCTGTGCAAAAGCCTTTTAATAAGGTCAGATCTCAAATGCTGACTCTTCATACAGAAACCCATGCCATCAGGGTTTTTCTTCATGAGGTTTTTGCCTATACCTATGTCTTCAAGAGTTCTCTTCTCTTTTCCAGCAGATTTACAGTTTCTGCTTTAACATTTAGATCTTTGATTTATCTCCATTTCAGTTTAGTACACAGTGATAGGTATGGGGCTGGTTTTAGTCTTCAGCATGTGAAAGCCAGTTTTTCCAGTTCTATTTATTAAAGAGGCTGTCTTTCTTTCAATGAATATGTTTGGCCTCCACTACGGTTTGTGTCTGGGTGTCCCCCCAAAGCCTCATGCGGTCATGGGTGGGCTTCTACAGTTTGGTCGATTATGGGTGTGAGTGCCACACCTGCCCTGGGGTGGACAGTTTTGCACACGTAAGGGAGAAAAAGAGGCTGCGTGCCACTGTTCCTGCCTTCTGCACTTGTGTGCGCTTGTTACCTTTGCTGTCTACCACCGCCATGAACCATTGCCCTCTGCCATGTGCCACTCTGCCTCAGAGCCAGCTGAGTATGGACTGAAATCTCCACAGACTGTAAGCTAAATCATCCTTTCCTTCCTTAATTCTGGGCATCAGGTATTTTGTCTCCAGCAATGAGAGAAAAGTAACCAAGACGGCCCCTTTGTCAAAGAGAAGGTGGCCAAATGTGTTTAGAGTTGTTTCTGCATCTTCTAATCTACTCCACAAATGGCCATTCTGGCTGGAGTAGGCTACAATCTCAGAACTGTTCTGACCTCCATCTCCCCCTCGTTACCTTCTGAAAGGTGGGTAAGAATCCCATTCTCACCTTAGATGTCTCTGTCTAAACACTGACTGCCTCCAGCGAGCAGGTGTCATTTCAACAGTCAATTCTTGTATTCACTAAATTTGATAAAATTGTCCTTTTTATATCTCCTGTCGTACTCATAAAATTTATAAAATTATGCAATTTTTGGTCATCCCATATTTAAATAATTGGACTGCTAAGTGGTTAACCCTGAGGCAAATTGCAGGGTTGCGGAAAGTTTCACCCGCTGTTTCTGTAAAATGGGTGAGTGTTGTCACTTTCCTCTGCAGTCAAACAAGAGATCAGGTTATCCAAGCAACCTTCAGGCACCCACGTCTGTCATTCTGTGATTACCCTCTCCAGAGCAACCAGTGAAAATCCCTTTGGAGACTCAAGATTTGCGGAAATAAAAGGAGGCTTCTTCGGGAGTACACTGGTAAGATTAAAATTCACTCTCACAGAAATCTCTCAACCAGCATAAACTGGTGCCATCATTCAAGGGCAGGTACTGAAGGCAAGAGCTTGCAGGAGGCAGAGAGCAGGCGATGATGGACCCTGCACAGGCAGGGCTACCCCTCACAAGAGCACACAGCAGCTGAAGCCCTGGAAAGAAAAATAACTACTCTAAAATTTGTGGTGAGGATCACACTGTCTCTCTGCATCTGGGAATCAAAACAAACCCTGAACCCTGCCTTTGAGGCCCAGGGTAGCACAACCCTTGAGTCCTTAGGGACTCATTTTGCACCGTTCTCTATTTTATCACCAGTAAGCTCCAGCCACAGGGAGTGCTGTTAGTTCCCGCCTCAGGTCCTTGGCGTGTGCCCACACCACCCTCCAGCCTCACTAAACCCGCTCTCCCTGTAGGCCTCAGCTCCAGTCACTCTTTCTCAGGGAATTCCTCTCTGGTCCCCAGTTTCACCCCCACTTCCCTGGACCCTGCCCCTCATACAGTTCTCCCAAGAGGAAAGGCTGTAATCTGTAGGTCTCTCCTTCAGAGCACTTAGAGTGCATTTTTTGTCTGGATACTTGACTTCCTACAGTGACCAGGCTATGAGCTCCATGAGAACAGAGGCAGGCTGTGCTCCTAACACCAGATACTGAGTAAATAAACGAAAGACTGCAGCACGGTTGGTTCGTTTGCAGCGATCTTTCTCCCATTCTAGGCGTTCCGAACTATGTATCAGGTTGAGTGCAAAGAGAAGTATCACATTCTGTATGCTATGAGTGTAAAACAAGACTAATCAAGAATCAACAGTGACCGCTGGAGAGCCTGTGGGGGAAAGGAGTGCATCCACATCGTTGGTGGGAAGGCAGACTGGTGTAACCACTAAGAAGATGGCTCAAAAATTAAAACTAGAAATTCCATTTGACCCTGCTCTTCCCCTTCTAGGCATCTCCCTGAGAGAGTTGAGGACATCATATCACAGTGATACACGCATAGCCATGTTTACAGCAGCACAACCCGTAACAGCTAGCTCTCGGAGGCAGAAAATGGGGTGTTTGTGTACAACTTTTCTGCCACAAAGAAAAATAAAATTGAGTCATTTGTAGGAAAATGGATCTGCCTTGAGAGCACAATCTTAAGCAAAATAAATCAGACACACGTTTAAATACCACATGGTTTCTGCTCGACGGGAAACGCAAATTATAAATAAAGACCAAAACGAAAGAGCTGACAGGAGGCAGACAGACAGGTCTTCTCCAAATGGGAAGGGGGTCAAGAGATGGAGGGGAGGGGACGGAGCGGGGAAGGGGCTGAGGAAAGGAATGGGGCACATGTACCAAAGCCGCACAAGGAATGGAAACGTCATGTACTGGAAACGTTAACTAATGAAAATTTTAAAATAATAATATCTAGTGCTTTCCTATACATGAACAACAAACAGACAAAGAGAAATTGAGGAAACCATACCCTTTACAATAGCAACCAAGAAATTGAAATACTTAGGAATCAATCTAACAAAGAATGTGAAAGATGTATTCAGTGAAAACTACAGTACTCTGAAAAAGGAAATAGAAGAGGATTTCAATAAATGGAAAAACATACCCTGTTCATGGTTAGGAAGAACTAACATTGTAAAAAGGGCCATACTACCAAAACTGTTGTACAGATTCAATGCAATTCCCATTAAACTACCGTTAGCATACCTCACAGATCTAGAGAAAATATGCCTCAAATTCATCTGGAACCAGAAGAGACCCAGAATAGCAAAAGCAATCCTGGGCAATAAGGACAAGTCAGGTGGAATCACAATCCCTGACCTGAAATTATACTACAAAGCT